>LJPK01001001.1:67189-135609 GCA_001430945.1 Amauroascus niger
CGCGAGAGTAGCCGGCATCGTAGACCGAGCCGGTAAGTGCGCCGACGAATAATAGCAGGAAGGCTTGAATGGAGCCTATCCAAGCTATGGTAGATGGCGTTGAGCTTGAAAGAAGATCCATCTCGTAATAGGTTTCATAGGAGCCAAAAGTGTTGACTATGCCCCTGAGCGGATGGGTTAGTATATATATCTTTGCAAGCCCGTCCTCTTTTGTAGTTATCGATTTGAGATGCGTTTACTCACCATGAATTGACGAATAGAAAGAATGCGCCCAGAACTTGTAACCAAGCCCTCGTGCCTCCATCGGGTACGGATGACACATTATTCACCGACGGTTTCGTTTCAACCGGAGCAATCTCATCATAGTTTTCCTCGTCCGAGATCTGGAGTGCAGGGAAGGATTCAGTTGCTTCACTGGCCTTCTCATCTATCAAATCATCATTGTTTATGAAACTCATGGACGAATCCACCGCGGGACCTCCAGTCGATTGTCCGCCGTGACCGCGATATGGGAATGCTGATGTATGGTCCATATGTTGCAGGCCCGGTACAAACGAAAGCACTGCTACCAGTTCAAGCTGGATGCAAATACAACCTGCTGACTGTTGCCAAATGACGGGTGGTAGCAGACTCTGGTCCCAAAGACTCGAAATAGAGCAGTTTAACCCGCCAGAGACAGTTCAGAGGACCAAGAGCAGCCGAAGCGAGTAACTACTTGTATTTTTTTTGATGTCCTAGGGTATTCCCAAATCTCAAACGACCTTGAGTCAACGTCCATGATGAACGCGAGGATCATATATCTCCAACAGAAAACCCGGCTAGGGCAGTAATCCTGGTCAACCGATCTGTAAGCAGAAGTGAGTAACCAACAATTGCTGGGATAAAAGAAAGCTGAGCTTCCGTTGCCAATTAAAAATCCACTTCTCGGGAGCGGCGGAGCGAGCGGATATTTAGTTGGTGAGTCAACAAACGACCGGAGTTGGATTGACGGCCACTGAGCGCTGTTGAATAGGCTATAGTTATAGCACGCCCTTTGATTAACTAGTTACCACCGTGGTAAAAACAAACTATCGAGGTTGCTTGCGAAAAGATGAACCGAGGATGTTGAAGACGCACCAGCGAAATGGATTTGGGGGCCAAACTGGAGGGAAATGAAGATGTCTTGATCGCTATTTCAGACAAGCGCATCAAGGTCGTTAGAAATAGCCAAAAAAAAAAAAAAAAAAACCAATTAGTCTATAATTTCGAAACCCAAAAAAGTCCAAAACCGCTTTATACAAACAGCGCCGCTTCATCATACAACTTCGCATCTATATTGATAAATCCCTGCACGGCCTCCAGCCCGCGCAGTCTCTCCTGCTCGATCTTCTCCCAGGTCCACAGCGACCCGTCCCACGCCGACGACCGAGCCTTCTTATCATTCTCCACCACCGCCTCATCCAAGTTGGTGCTCTCACCCAGTATCAGCACCTCCCGGAGGCCAGCTTCTTCCAAGCCATCAGCAGCAGCGCTGATCGCTTCCCCGCTACCCGGCGTCTCCAAGGAAGATGCTGTGGCGGAAACCTTCTCGCCTTCCGGTCGGTCAGGCAGCAGTCCGCTCGCTCTCAGCACTCTTTCCGGGCGCACAGTCAATCGTCCCTTCTTCGTCACATACTTGCTCAAGCCCACGGCCAACAAAGTCTTTCCCTCTCCCTTGCGCTTCTCCGGCCGGAAGAAGAACGTGAGGACGTACATCCATTTCTCATCCCAACCGGCGATCTTGCTCTGCATCTCGTAGAGTTCATATGGCTTGATCTCCTTCTTGAACGCGCAATGCACGCTGCCCAGCATCACCGCAAGTTTGCCGCGGGGGTATTTCCGCTTCCCATGTGCGTCGACTTCTTTGTCCATTTCTTTCCGGAGAACTGGAAGTCCGGGAGTGTAGAGGTTAGTCACGAGGACGGTACGGGCGATGTCGAGATCGGAGAAGTAGGTGCTGTTCGACTTGTGGAGGTTGTAGTCTATCTCCCAGAGCGGAGCGCGGCTGGTCAGACTGGCAGGTCTGAAGATGGGGTGGAGGTGCGGTTGGACGCATGCTGTGTTGTTGCTGTCGGTAAGAAATTTCGGTTCGGGGTATACGTGTGGCTGCCAGCGAACACTGCGAAACAGATGGAAGAATATACGAACCTATGCGCGTTGAAATGGGGGTTTCAACGTTGGTTAGCTACGTTATCCTCCAACTGCGAGCGAATAGAGGATGAATTCGGGGAATTTGAACGTACATGCCACGAAAACGGCGCAGCCTTGAGATTAAGGAGGGCGTAGACCAAAAAAGCATTCCTCCATGTTATACGGGCAGCGCACCATCTTACGACGGTCTGTAAGGGCGCGAGGTAAGGAGCGGACAAGACAGCCATTGTAGCACCAATTTGTCGTCGTCTTGACACGAATTTGTTCGTTGGGGTGTTACGCGCGAGTCCCGTCGAGTCCCAGACGCTGAAAGACCAAAGCACAACGGGAGAAATAAAAATAAACGAGCGTCGCAAAGGATTAGTTTAGTTACGAGGACGACGGGAAAAGGCGGAGCTGAAAAGAACGGGGTCAAGTCTGCTTAAACGAGATGCAACGTAAAGGAGTGAAGATTGCGCGACCGGGGGCAAAATGTCCGATGCAAGACAAAATGAGAGTGACAAGGAGAGAAGTGCGGACTTCAAACAAGTCTTCTCTCTTTTTTTTATCCAAAAGGCGAAAAGGATTTCAACAAATCCTCAAACGACGAACAACAACCCAAAAAAAGAAGACCAAAATCCGCTGAATGACTTTAGAGTTTAGTTACAAGGTTAAGCCGAGGTTCAACATGTCCCTTCTAATGATATCATTTTTGTCTCATCTCGTCTCATCTCGTTTTTGAATCGCAGCTCAGCTCAGATCTAGCTCCCCGGAAGTGGAGTTGTGTACGGAGTATATCCAGTGGCATTTCTTATCACATGTTATGGTTTGTTAGGGGATCCTGGCTTGTTGACATCGAGTTACAGCTCAGGAAGTTCCCACGTTCATATTGAGGATGTTTGGCGATTTGAATGCAATTTTATACTATGTTAGGTTATTCACTGCGAAGTTCCACTGCTTCCAAATCTTTCAAATCCGGATTGATATTGTATCTGCTTGCAAAGATACGTGGTAGCAAAAATGCATTTTCATAATTACTCCCTTTTGTAAAAGGCACCCCGAGTTCACAGCCAAAAAGACAACTCTGCCAGGCAAAGTCTGAAGATGCTTTTAATGGAGTTCCTGCAGTCATAGAATTACAGTTTCATAACCCAAGAGTTCATCTCATGCGAGTTCCTTTCTTCTCTCTTCGCTGTCATGAAACATGAACGGCATCGGGATATCAGCCGTCCATTTGCGGCCAGACCAAACTTCCTCATTAGGCTTCTCCCCAGATGTTTTGATACTTCCGGCGATGCTTTCAACCTTGGACCAGACCCGGAGGAGATTTTCTCCAATCAGCTTGCGTACTTGTTCGTCGGTTGCACCACGTTCAAGCAAGAGCTCTACGAGCCGCGGATACTTGGACACATTCTATCCAGAAAGAAACTTAGCCGATGCAAAGAATATATTCGAGGCACATGAGAGTTAAGGAAGGATTACAAACCTCGAGGCCTTTCGGGACATCAGGTGTACCGTCAAAGTCAGATCCGATACCAACGTGTTCCCACCCTGCCACCTTTGCGACATGGAAGATATGGTCGACGGCATCATTGATAGTGACGGAGGCAGGATCATCCACATTCAAGAATGCGGGCACAAACGTGACCATGACAATGCCATCATTCTTGGTGACATCGCGCAGCACGTCGTCTGGTACGTTCCTGAGATGCTTGGAGAGTGCATACGAGGACGAATGCGAGAATATAACAGGTGCTTTTGTCACAGATAGGATATCCCTCATGGTCTGGTGGGAAACGTGCGATAGATCAACCAGCATGCCGAGGCGGTTCATCTCCTTGACGAATTCACGACCGAACTCCGTCATGCCGAGGTCTGGTTTACCAGCAGCAACTGTAGAAGCTGCAGTCGCAAAGGCATTGTCGCAGTTATGGGTCACGGTGATGTAGCGTACACCAAGATCATACACTTGTCTCAGTGAAGCAAGTGAATTTCCAATTTGATGTCCTCCCTAGTCAGCATCATTAGCTATCATAAACGTTTTTTTGCTGCACATATGGCGGGTAGAAAGAATGGCGATTGCGATTTTGTACCTCGATACCCAGAAAGCTGCCAACTCTCCCTTTATTGAACGCCGATCTAGCACAAGACGCCGTTTCGCAGTATTCAAGAAGGTCAGGATACTCTTGCACCAGCCGCTTAGCGACGTCAATCTGCTCTAGCGTGTCTCTTACCGCCCACTGCAATTCAAAACAACCGGATACTTTAGCATTGTCCGCAGTAACAGTAACTAATTAGGCATGCAAGTCAATCTCATACCGTCGGATCATCAATTCCGGTCTTAGGGTCCGCCGGACACTCGACAAACACGCTCCAAAACTGGCCCCCAAGTTTCCCCTCCCGGATCTTCTTCTGGTCCGTATGACTCAATAGCCCAATTCCAAACGGGAATTTTTCATGGTCATAGATCTTATTCTTCGTCTCCAGCCGGATCAGATAGGGCAGGTCGTTGTGCCCGTCGATCAAGGGCGTGGTGGACAATATCCGATCCGCTCTCGCGGCATAATCGTGCGGATCAATGCCGGATGTAAAGCGAAAGACAGACGCCCAGGGCATTAGATACTTGAACATCCCCGCGAGGACGCAAATCATGAATGCTCTGATCGCGGTTCGGATCCAAAACTCTCGCCAGGACGTTCTCGGCTCACCGGGTTCTGATGGTGCTGGCAGGCCGGACCGAGAGGGTGTTAGGTTCTTTTCAGCAAAGTCGCGGGTTGACATGGTGGGCGTTGTGTGTTTGTGTGCACGCTTTCCAATCCTTTAACAATTGACGGGTGATATTCAAAAGAAGAATGGGGAAGAAGTGGCAGGGTGATAACATCCCACATGTACAAACGTGCGCCGTGCACTAGGGACCTTTCATCCGCCCAAGCGGGGAAAGCTATCCCTCATCACTGATTATTGTCCAATGAAGGATGATCATGTCCCAGGATTTGAAAACACCAAACTAACATAACTAACAAGTTAACCGCGTTAAAATGCAAGGGAATGTCTTCTCCACCGGCACGAAGAGCCGTCTCGGCTAGATCAAAGTGGATTGAGTTAACTTTCGGCCATTTTGCTTGCCGTCTTCCTATCGTACAACACAAAAAAAGGCTTCCTTTATCCAGCGCCAAAAATGGGAAACAAAAAGAAAAAGCAATAACGCCCACGAAGATATGTGATTTATGTTACAAAGATAAGTGCAATGGAGCCCGAATCGACACAAAAACAGAGAATATTCCAAGAGATGATCATATATTACAAACTCCTTCCAACTCGGATCGGAGTTAATCTACATCCTTCTCAGCGGCACTCAAAGAAGGCATGCAGAGAAGCGAGATGCTACCTTGGGTCCCGTCAATGCTATAAGATATAACATCGGTTGATTTTGTCAGGATGGGAGCGTCTATGGTGGCTCGCTTCGTCGACTGAGGGAGCCTTGGCTGATGCTTCGGTCTCGGCTCCCTGGGGTGGCTTGGAGGGCTGTAAATCCAAGCCGTTAATATCTTTCTGATGATCGTGTGAGTCCGGCGACGAGTCTTCCAGACTTTCAGTTGGGCCTTTTATGAGATGGCTGGAATCTGGTCTCGTGCTATCAGATTTTGCTGTTCATCCAGAAAGGCTTGGGGGCCTGAGCTTATGCTTTTGCATCACTAACCTTTTCCCGCTATTTCTGAGGGCTGGGTACTGGCTGGTTGAATTATCTGCGCTGCAAGTTGCGCTGCCGCCGTTTCGCGGTGAACCCTCAACTCTTCATCATCTTTTTTCACTCGTGCCTCAAGTTTCTCAAGTTCCTCATGTTCAGGTTTCTCATGTTCCTCAGGCTTTTCAAGTTCCTCAGGTTCCACTGGTTGCCCGGTTGCCATTGACGCAACCCCTTTAGCCTGTGCAGTTTCGAGCTCCGCATTTTCCCCTGGAGAACCTTCCCCTGGAGCTCTCGACGCTGGGTATAAGTCGGTTGACCGGTCATCCACCGTTGGTTCATTGGCATTTGGTGTTTTCTCGGAAAATTCATCTAGCGTTGGGGCCTCAACTGGAGTTTTTAATGTTGTAGCTAGGTTTGATGACTGGTTATTCGGGTTTGGTCCATTAACAGTTCTTGATTCGTTGTAGCCCTTTGAAGCGTTGGGTGAGACATTCGATGATGGGTATATCTTATCAAGGCCTGACGACTGGTCACCCACTGTCGGCTCATTGATCTCTGGCGCCTCAATCAGAGCTTCCATTTCGATTTTAGAGGGTGGTCGCCTAGGCTCCAAGGGAATTTCGGCTGACTCTGGTAAGCGCTTCTCCACAAGCGCTTGGACGCCGTTTTTCTTTACTGGGCCTTCGCTGGCGCCGTTCTCACCACCATCCCTCCGCTCAAATCTCATTCTTTTCATGATATTCAAGTCGTACTCCTGCTTTCCATCCTCAAATTCCTCCTCGTCGAAGATTCTGCAAAAAGATTGTTCTAATAGTTCTCCAACTAGGGATTTGTTCTCATTATTTTCCTTTTGCATAGCATCTAGGGCTCTTTGCTGCCTCAAATCCAGCTTTCTTCTCAATTCTTGTATTTCGGTGAATTCTTCTTTTAATCGGCTCTCCAGAAAATTGATGTGCAATTCCTGTGATCTGACGATCCTTTTCAGTTCATGGTGCAGTTCATTCAATTGGCACTCCCTAGTAGTATCTCGAAGCATGCCGGTGAATACGACAGCGTTGTGGACCATGTCGTCAATTGCCCTGACGCTAACATGTAAACGATGAACTGCACTATGGCGAAGTCCACACAAGGAAGCGAACACGGATGAAATGTCCGAATTATACCTATTATCCAGAGCACCTTCTGGAAGTCCTTTGAATCGATGATACATGCTAGCCGTCCATCTATTCAATTCAATAGCCTCTGGGCAATGCCATCCTTTTTCTTGAATCAAAGAGGGGGCCCATTTTGAAGTGAAGTCAAAGCAGGCCTCTTCTAGCAAGTTTTGTATCCTCGAAAGAACGAGGTGTTGCACCCTGTACGGGATGTACGACGGATACAATGAGCGCACTTCAGTCCCGGGAATATTGGTAATAGGAAATTTTGCATCCAAAGCGCCGTAGTTGATTCTTGAAAAGCTTTTAGGTGGTGTTGAAATCCGTACGTCGGCACCATTACCCTTCTCGCTCGGGCATTTAGACTCGTCCTTCGAAGCACTTTCGTGGTCCAGATCGCTCACTTGATCGAGAGCTTCGCTTTCCAACGCGGCTGCACTTATTTCAGACTGAAGATGCGCCTCAGCTTGAGCAGAGCTTGTTTCAAACAAAGTTGGGAATTTCTTTTTGGCTGTCAATTCGGAATGGAAGACACCCTGGTCTGTAAGCGATTTTAGAATCGTAACTACCTTTTCAACCCCGAGTCTTTCAATGAGTGACTCGGCGGTTTTGCTGTGTTCGTCAACAATGACATTGAGAGCAGCACCTTTCCGTAATTTCCGTTTACTTTTTTTCTCTAGAAGCGGTTTGTAAGTGACAAATATCTGCTGCTCATTCGTGAGCTTTGAAGACTTGTCAACATGAGTGCTGTTGCAATTTTCTTGTGAGAAGTCGGACCGATCATTGGCCTGAAAGTTGTTATTCATCATAACACAGTCTCTGCATCCGTGTTTTAGACTCACATCTGAAGGAGGGCAAGTCTCAGGCGATGCCTTTATTTGCTGTTTCCCGTTGGGACTGGTACTGAGTGGGAGCTGCCGTGTCACTTGGATGCGTCTCTGGCAAAGTATTCTCGACGTCCACAGCTGTCCTCTTTGGAGAGGCATCCGATAGTAGAGCTGTAGAATCGTTCAGTCATCGCATTGGAATATACACCGGCAGCCTCTCCTTCCTTTTCATGCATATCTTCTTCTATACACTGTTGATGAAACCGTTCAATGGGGAGGAACGCAACTGGCTCTGACTTACACTTATCATTCCTCAGTGGGTCGAGGAGCATGTACGGAGTATGTATGACTAGTAACATACACCAAAGCTAGCAAGCGGCAGTCGCATATGGATCAATTGGTTTTAGACTAGTTCTAGGAATAGTTACGGCATGAACTTGCAATTGCTTCAATTCGTTTTTTTTTGGATCAAAATTTTGGACAAGTGGAATCAAAGTTTGCACCCCAGCTAGTTAGTTAATTGCTTCAGAGGCTCAATCCCTCCCAGGGTCGGACTAGACCCAAAGTTGTTTGTCAGCAAAGCTGCCAAACAGAGCTAATCCTGAAAGGGTTAGATCCGACGCACCGTAGGTGGAGGGATTGAGTCCACTGAAGCAAGTTAGTTAATTAGGTACCTGCTGCTGAGTCATCGACTAACTAGTTAGTTAGGTTACAGCCCAACCCAACTGTTTCCAAATTCGGATATCCATAAAATCGGCTAAGCCAGGTTGGGGGACCCGTTTATGGGGCTGAAGCTAGCTCAGCCACCTATGTTACCGTTTTAGGGCGACGCGTTCCGGGGCTTGAATCCGAACCAGTAAAAACGCCCAGGACAAGCAGCCTTTCGGGATTAACCCAAACCTTGCTTCTACGTCAGCCACTTCCTCTTTCAGCAGTGTATTTCCATTTTCAGCTCATCATGTCTTCCCAGCGGCTGCATCGTCCAGATCTGGAAGATAGTTCTGCGCCCTTTGGGTCACGAACTGGGCTTGAATCCTGGGGCCTGGCTTCTCATTCGACAGATTGGTGTTGGCTGGCGTCTTGCTGGAGGAATCCTGAACTCGGATTCCCGAACTAAGAGCATCTATTCTCGTCGAAGATACGTAGAGGAGACCCAAGATGAAGCCTTTCCGTGTCAAATCGTTGAAACAAAATGAACATAAAAGGGGCCCTCGTCCTCCTTCAAGGGATTATTTTCCATCCAACAATTCAACCAGCTCAGTCTTCATCGCCATTGAGAATATAGACATCTCCGTGAAATCCCCCTTCAGCTCCAAATTAGTCCTCGAAATCCAGTGCATAACTGCCTCTTTCAACCAAAGAAGCACCATCATTATGAAGCTTCTGTCCTCTATTCTCTCTTTGGCCGGCCTACCTTTCCTCGTCCTCAGCCATCAGCCGCCTGCCAGTACCACCATGAACCAAGCACCGGCTGCTCCAACCCACACCATAATCGTGGGCGGTGGAACGAACCTACGTTTCGATCCTCCGTACCTCAATTATGTCGCACCGGGCACAATTCTGCACTTCGATTTCCTCGGCAAAAATCATACCCTAACGGAATCCAGTTTTGACGCTCCGTGCAAAAAACTCCAAGCACCGCATGTTGTTGACACGGACTTCCAAAACTTCAACCCCAACGATATCCCTGGGTTGAAGGTTTTCGATTTGAAAGTGACCTCCTTCGAGCCAAAGTTCTTTTACTGCAAGCAGGGAAATGGCACCCCAAATGGGCACTGTGTGAAGGGTATGGTGTTTGCGATCAATGTGTGTGGTCAGACATTCCAGGAATTCCAGTATGGAGCAATGAAATCGCAGCCAGCCATCAGGGGTTTGAAGAGGGAGGCGCTGCCGATGTATGGGTAGGCATTGGAAGGCCACCATTCCATCAAAGTTTGCTGATCAGTGGTGATTTTGATGATGCATGTTGTTGTTGTTGTTGGCTTTGCATATCTTGTGTCTTTTTTTAGAATCCTGTTGTCCTGAGCTGTTTCCTTTTGAATTTTTCCATTATGTTTGAAAGTTTGGCTGTATTGACATTGATTGATTCTTTATCGTAAATGAAATATGATGTTGATCTTGTGGTTTGTGATCGTGTGTTTTTGACAGTAGGGAGAGGTCCTAGAATAGTAAGCTGCTACTACACCTATTTGATGGTATCAGTATGCCCAGAGACATTGCCAATGGTAACTGCCCAACACGTCTTACTTATTTAACAGTGACATTTTTCTCCAATGTAACAAGTCCAAGAATATCCACCTTCGCAAATATGGGCCCAATGGGTCATAAACTGTACTGGGCTTCGGCCAGGTACTGCAGGAGGTTTGTTGTCACAAGCTGGGTTTAGACAGGTGGCTGTCTTTGGCGCGTGGAAAAAGTGACTCGAGGCCATATGGCTCGAGGGTTTGGCTTGCTCTTCCAGCAAAGTGAAGTAAATATTCACAATCTACGAAAGCAAACCCACGGAAACTTATAACATTTAAGCCTTGACATTTAAAAAAGAACATGCCGACAGACGCTAGGTCAAAAACATACCATTATTCATCATAACCCAGTATAGAACCTGCAGAAAACTCCCTTGGGCCATCTCGCCACGACAATGTGAACTGCTAGCTTTGCCGTAAGTTCTATCGCGGACAGGCACCTGGTAGTATAAAACAAATCACACAGGGCCCGTGCGCTTTAATACCGATACCTCGTTGAGTAGTCTAAGATGCTCCCTATTAGCTGCCGTCTGATATTATCCCAGAGACAATAGCCAGCCGTTACAGGCTCACTCACCTTTGGGACTAACAACCAAACCCCGACCTTTCTTAGCCCCCCTGTAGATTGCTTCGATAATATCAATCAACTCCTGCTTGTCCTCCAGCACCCAGTTCAGCTTGTTATTATTTCCTGTGCCAAAGTCGCACATCATATGCTTGTTGCGAAAGAAGAACATGATCGTCATCGGGTCGTAAAGTTCGTACATCTGCTTGAAATCCGGGACTTGGTCGATGTCGCAGAGATAGATGACAGCGAAATTCTTCACACGATCGGCAACCTTGTAGAGGACCTCATCTTGAGCCATGCCTGCAAGATGGTCAGCAGGGGTACAATGTGCTTGGGGAGCCGGTGCTTTTCGGTGTCCATCCACTTACAATCTTTGTCCCAGTCGCGGCCGAAACGGATGACGACCAACCGATCTTCCTCAGAAAGAATCGCTTGGTCAACGTGCCAAGCTGTCGGCAGGTGAGGAAGAACGACGGAGCCCATGATTTGCAAGCTTGTAGATCGAAGGGTGTTATAAATGATCACTGATCGGAAGTTGGCTGTGTGGATGGAGGCCTAAAAGACTGGTTGGAATCGTTGACTTGGTAACTAGTTAACTTCAGTCCAGGTCACATGATTGATGGTTGTCAACACGATATAGTTACGAAGGTACAGGAGGAAGACTGTCACTGTAACGTCCGCCCTGATCCTCCATTCCGCTGCACTCGCGGGCAAAGTTATCCATTACCACTAGCTGTAGGCAATATGTTTTTGCCTAGGCATCCTATTTTACATACAAGGGCAGATATGCGAACTAGTATATTCGTTCCAAACTGGGTTCTGGCCAATCCACATTCTCGCACGCATGCGACTTTCGAAACTTTTCAATCTTCTCGATATCCCAACCTGCTAGCCATCGCCTGCCCTGTGGGTCGTCAGAGTTATCGGACGGAGTAAGTTCTCCAAGCCGTATGACCCGCACCAGGCGACACTTTTTCATGTGGTAGTCGAATTGCAAGCATTCTGGGTGCTCATGGCAAGCCGCTCTACAAGACTCGAAGGAATCGTGTGTTTGTCGTGCGATAACATCCAAATCGCCATTATTCCAATCCGCGCGAAATGATGCATTGGTGAATTTGAGAAAATCAACGACGTCGGAGTACAAAATAGGACGCTGATGGACCAGTTAAACTGCTGTTCCACTGGGCTAGTCTAAAAAAGGGTGCAACTCACGCTATGATTTCCTTCCCGCTTCCGCATCCCTTGTTGCCATTTCCACAACTCCAGTGTATCGGTTGCCTTGGTTCCATGGAAACTAATGACGGGCTGACACCAATAGGCTCGTCCAAAAGGTGTGTCGTGGAGCGCATGGGGGTTAAACATGGGCCACAACCCGAGTATCTTCACATCTCTCTGAGCTGCCACCCAGCCCAAAACGGAGTCTCCACAGCAATCCTCCCGGACCATTTCCTGATACTTGGACGTCAACAGCTGTAGCCCATCTCTGGCCTCCCCTGGTCGATCTCGAAGCAGATTTTCCATCGCGGTACTCGAAAATACAAATCCAGTCCCACCGTAAGCAAAAAAGGTTTCTCGTTTAGCCCAAAACGGTCCCAATGGCCGACCCTTTGTCGGAGACCCCATATATATCGAGTCTTTCCAATCATAGCGGTTCAAAAGCTGCACCAAGTTGTCCCAGATGACGAAGGTATCGGTCTCGATGAACACATACCATTGTGCGGCTGGATTCTGGCGATATGCGTATTCAACCATAGGCAGAAATTTGTACCGATCCAACTTCCAGCCCTCTGGAGTGGGTTGAAGTTCATAGTCTTTCCAGTAGTAATAGTTTTCGCGCTGTTGCTGGTACGCTTTCCGGTCTTTTTTGTCCAAGGTATCGATAACGTCTGCAAGGAGGTCGTGAGAACGGAAAGGCCCAAAATCCCGGTCCATGTCAGAGACAACGATGAGATTCGGGATGCAGGTCGCGACGCCGTTGACGTGAGAGCGGAGGCGCTCTCGAGACTCGGCTCCCCCAATCTTCAGAATGACTTGTATACCATCTTGCGTAAACGCGCTTGCCGGAAACCCCTCACAAGTGACAGACACATTGCCCTTTAGAGGTAGGTGAGGGCGCGTTGGCTTCGGTACTTGGCTAGGTCGTGACACGGATTTGGTGACATTTGGTAAAGTGAGCCCTTGAGGTTGGAGCTTATGCACATGGCTCAGTCGGAATATCACCACAATGGCTCCAACGAGAATTAGGGCAAAGCTGCAAAACCGCAATGGTCGCAGAGGTGCACCCCTAAGGACCATACTGGACCAGCAAGATGGCCAGAAATGGTGATGTTTGGATCATAAGTGGACCTTTCAAAGGAGTTCATGGAGAAGTCATGTTATGCAGGACCGTTTATCTCTGCTGGGGATGTTGATATGGAAGCTTCCGGTGCGATTGAAAGTGAAAGACATCTTGGTGCTTTCAGAAAACCTGGCGGTTGGGGCCTTGTTCACTCCTAAGACTGGTCCTTTTAGCCTCAAACTGGCCTTGGAGAAAATTGTGCCCTTTGGAACAATCCGGAACATAGTCTACAGGGGCAGAGGCTTGGTAGGTAGAAAGATGGAACAAAACTCTTTGAAAACACTAGTAAGCTTGGCTGTAATCTAGGTAACACTGTAAATATATAAATTCAGATTTGAAGCAGTAGTAGTTCGCTCAGCACATCAAAGAGTAACTATTGGCTGCTGGTGTGAAGATATATTTGTGTGGCCAGTATTGACATTTCAGCCAAGCTTACCAACTGAGTTATTCTAGAGACTTTGATCCGTGTCTCCGAAAGCGCCGCGCGGACTTGTATGTTGAATTTGTCATGGCAGGGAGTATTAGGCCAATTGGGACTCTCCGTTGGAAGTTGGAGAGAGTTGCATGTATCAGCATCAACATGCTATTTGTCGACAGGAATCCCTGCAGATAGGTGAGAGTTTGTTGGATGGTGGAGTTGATTGAAATGCTCAAATACAGATTGTGATTCTGTGACATCCGTTTTCCCGCTAACAAACTAACTAACAAAAGTCAATATGGACAACCCTGATTAGTTAGCTACGCCAATGCTTCCCTCCCATTCAAGATATCATGTCACCACTCACAAGTACAGTATCGCTCATTGAACATCTTGTTCACCACTTTTCCAGTCTGCATCATAGTAGAATCCAACTCTCCTGTCATATGCTATTCTACCAGGCTGTCAGGCCTCGTTGATGCATCCACAGTATTAGTGTATGTACTTGCTGGACCCATCTGCCTTCATGCAGGCCAAACTGAATTGATAGGAAGCCATTCTCAATAACAACACCCAATTCTATCCTCAAGGCAAGTTTTGAGTGCGCGCTAACTTTAGAAGTGAAATGCTTTAGCTGTCAATCACTTGAGAGATCACAACACGCTTGCCAGAGCGTGAACCATGCTTTGCAGTTGCCGCGTGTATTCAGACGACACCTGTAAGATGGCTGGAGGCAGAGAGACAATGATACCCACGCACTGAACAAAATGGACAAGGGGTTCCCCTTGAACAAGAAGTATTCCGTACCCTCCTCAAAAATGAACAATAAATATCAAGACCCCGTATTTCGGCACCGGATTGATATGTGTCTGGCTCACACGTGGTCATGGCCACCCTTGTTACATGAGGCAAAGTGTCAGGGGTTGCATTGGATTACTTCGATATACGTACGCACGGTTACCAAAGCTCGCTCTGCGACTGAATTATCTTCTTGCTGGACGATGAGCTGACGAGTCGTTTAGCACCTTGACCAGACACCAATGCTAATTTGGTTACGCAAATAACTACCGCCCCCATCCATATATTCTTATTTGGCCCAATGCTACTCCGGACTCTGTCCGATAAACTCCATATTGGTGGCCGAGTTAGCCCCGGCATTCCCAAGAGATCAGCATGAAAGTGAGCCCTGAAAGCTTCCCAACCAACCTTAACTAATTGTTCTCAAGATGGTGTAGTACTATAATTAAGAAATCGCTATATTTCGAGCCAAAAATCTGCTCAATTATCACCAACTTTGTGTGCAGCTGACTGCCCCCCATAGTAGATACCCACGATGTTGCTGGCCACTTTAACAGATGTTGCCAAGCGGACTCCACTTCGAACGAGATCAAACAATTCACTATACGCCACACTCCGGTCCTCGCGCTCTGCTGTTGTTGCTGAACAGTTGTACATGAAGATAGTCGCAAAGTTCGGTAGCCTACCCTTTGTCAGAACTCCCCATTCCGCCGAATCTCCCACAAAGATGGGATCATCGCGTGATATCTTTTCTGTGTATATGGTGTAAATTGATGAGGATTCGTTGATTAACACAGCTGTAACGGCAGCACGAAAAGTTTGAGTGCGGGAACTGATCGGGTCATAGCTGAGAAGAACCGTGATAACGTCACCGCTTTTCACCTTGAAGTTCGTGAATTTTTGGAGACTGCCATTGAACCGGACCCAGGCATACTCGGTCTTCTCCAGGCTGCTTTGGCTGATGACCTTGAGCTCTTCGCTTGTCCCGGCTCTCATATCCCAATTTCCAGCACTGTTGCCAATCCGGATCATAGGTGCACAAGTATATGTCGCTCCACTCTGAACATCCCAGGTATTTGAGTCTTTCCAAAGATCGGGAGGCGGGCATACGTTTGGAATAGTCCATGTTGCCTCAATATCGATGAACGAATCATTGCTCTTAAGTATTCTGTTTTTAGCGCCTGACCAGATCGAGAGATTTTTATGAGTTCCCGTTCCAGTTCCCTGGATTTCAGTGGATATTTGATAATCATCGCTCGGGACTGCTTCGATTTCAGGGGGGACAAAAGTAAGTGCTCCCCGCCGCGCGTGGAGGCGGGGAGGCAAAGAATGAACAACCAAGTCATCTTCAGTTGCTGCCCAAGGCATAGAATTCTTTGACGGAGTTTTTGATGGCCATTGTGCGAGAGTTCGATGAGCCATATTTTTATATCAGCGGGATATTTTGATAAATAAAGGAGAAAAAGGATGGAAACTGGAAATTCTGGTTACTTGACGAGGTTCATATCTCAAGAGCATTTTATGGATTGTCCAGACTCTTATAAACCTCTTGAAGAGCAGTTCAAGAACGCGAATGGCCCCTATACCCTTGTTATACAATTTGCAGTATGGGACTGTTTTCATACAAAACAAATACCGATCTCTCAAATTCTTTATGCCGACATACGAGGTTCTTTATATTTTTATACGGATAATGGCTTTTACCCCAGTCTAACCACCATCTTCTGAACTTATCTCTCGTATATAACGAGTAAGGAACGGTAACATACTATAGTATTATAGCTGAGCCTTCCGCAATTCATCTACTTTCATTCGTGATTCCAGGATGGAGCGGGGTTGACAGACGAGCATAATAAGGCTTGAACAGACGAGCGTTCGCCCATCTGATTCTTTGAGAAAGGAAGTACGGAGTATCCTCTCCACTCCCTCCTTTTCAATCCCTTACTGAATAAATTTGACGGTTTTACCATGAATAATGAATTTTCCTTCCGGCTAGGTCGCCTGAAGCAACCGCCAAAGCGTTTCACACCGTCGAGACTAGTAGACGATGATTTGACTTCTTATGGCTTGCCTCCACGGCCCGATAGAGCGCGATGTCCACAACAATATGCTCAGTGGGAGCGCTTGATGTCACGGTCGCTGAGCTTTGTCCCCCCAGACTTGGAACCAGTCGAGTACACTGTGTCTGCCGAGATACAAGAGACCGAGACAGCCCGTACCCAAAGCGAAACATGGTCGGGCGCCGTGAATAATTTGGTCAAAGCCGGAGATAAATTTGTCCACGTTGAGGCGACATGGACTGTTCCACTCGTATATCCTCCAGCCAATAAGTTGAGCCAACAAAAGAAGTGGGAAACCGCCGGTGATGGGTACTCGTGTGGTATCTGGGTTGGTATTGACGGATATCACACGAGCCATGATGTCCTACAGGCGGGCACAGGCCTGAGATGTACAGTTCAGGATGACGGTACCCTGAAGCAACGAGCATTTGCTTGGTTTGAGTGGTATCCGGATGATTGGGTAGAGATCAAAAATTTCAAGGTGGATGCGGGAGACGTTATCACCGTTTTGGTCGATTACGTTGGTCCCCAGGATGGAGGACTCAAGGGTAGAGCAATATATATCAATGAGACCAACTCGACCTACACAACAATCGAGTACATATACAAAGCTTCGTCGAAAGATCGTGAATTTAAAGGTGATACGGCGGAATGGATCGTTGAAGGGCACAAAGGCAAATCAAAAACGCCAAATTTTGCCGCAACATTTATGTACAACTGCCTGGCAATTACTGATCAGAAGGAAGAAAGGAATCTCGAGCAGTCCAAGTTCATTGATATGGTCAGAGACAATGACCGTTTGTCTACTTCTGTGAAGTTGACAGATAATATGATGGGGATATATTTTGGGTCAGGGGATGCCTATGCGCACCATGTTGATGGTTAGATGCAAACTGAATAGGAAATGTGATTGCTCATTGCATTCTAGTTTGTCGATGCAAATTTAGTGAATGAATAATATCATTTGTCACTTGTTGAAGAGCATACCGAATCATATTGTAGAGATCTCATCAACAATTGTAATGCAAATTGAATCAGTTCAGCAAGAATATAGTCCCCTTTCTTAAACGCCATGTGAGAATCTTCTGCTGCATTTGAGCATGGGGAGCCAATTCCGCAGCAGCATCAATGGCAGCCGCAATGCCATCAATATAAAGATTCAAAGATTTGTATTGGTTTTGTTGAGTAGTTATCATCCCAGAATCAAGTTTGCTAGAAGTGAAACAGAGCATGGAAAGGTTTAGAAGAAAGATCACCCCTTAGAGTTATACTTTAGTGGGAGAACCCAAAGTTATTTATAGCGCTAACTAAACCTTCCCAATGAATCTTAGCGTGTGTTTAGGTAATTATTCTTGGCAAAAAAAGAACACTTTTTGTGAACCTCCCCCTCCCTCCCTCCTCTTGTCCACACCAACCTCCTCGACTTTGAATCGCGTGCTGCCGTCTTTGTTGCCTGCACTCTACTAGGAGGACCTTCTTCACTAATGCTGTTGACAACCTCATCTTGTGGCGCAATTGGGCAAGGATTATCCCAGAATACACTGTATATACCCTAATCCCCGTTAAAAGCGCGGATGGTGGGCCTCCCCAATGGACTGGGAAGCTCGATTGTTGCTCGAGGACTGCGTTATCGTGCCATTCCCACGACGCAGCGGCACTGCTCACAAGCCTACCTTGATCTTGTGCCGAATTCTTGAGCTTTCATATCTTCACTCTGGCTTTCCACCGATAGCCAAGACAGGCCCATCTCGCTATCAGGAACGAAATGAGTGCCAGCACCAGAATTCCCCCCGAGAAAGCAACAAATGCCGTTGCTCCTGCCCTTGACTGAAGTTCGGCGGCAACCGGAATTGATATCAGAGTGCTGGTCCTTGTGGTCAGCGTGATCTCCATGATTCCGGTCCCACTGTACTTACGCGAGCGCCACCATGCTGTAGCTTGTGCCAAACCATTGACCATACTCACTTGCCTTGCAGAGCTGGCCGATACAAACTGGAGCGAGGCTCACCACACTTCCAGAACCAAACCCGAACACGGGCACCATGACATAAAAGAGAACAACACTGTGTCTCACAGGCAGCCAGAGCGCAAACGTGGCGAACACTGAGATCAGAATAGAAAGAGTCATGCTGTTATACCGGCCATATCGATCGGCAATGAATCCCGCCACGAAGCGTCCAACCGCGGAACCGCTTTTGAAGTTAGCAATGGACTTTTTGAAACTTCTAGAAGAGGTGTACCAACGCATTTAGTACTGCAATAGAGTTGAAGCTCGTCTTCTGACCGAAACCCTGTTCTAGGGCATAAGTTGGGAGGAGTGCAAATGTAGTGTACAGCACGAACTCGAAACCTTAATTTACATCGTCAGCAATGCTCTAAAGACGCACTATCTGGAAACGGTTGGAAGGGCTTTGGCTTACACGAGATTCCAACTGTCGCCCAAGCAAATCTCGAATCCTGGAAGCACTTCAAGCTGATGATCCCTTTTTGTTTCCCTGTTGGAAGTCGCCCTCGGATAAACATATTCCCAAACAGGACAAGGACAAATATGACGAGTGCCAGCAACCGCATCGACCAAGCCCAAGAGAACCGCTCTAGTATCGGACCAAGTGCCAATGGAAACGATATACCCGCTAAGCTTGTTCCCATGAAGGCCATGCCAGTGGCCAACCCCCTCTGAGCATCGAACCAGTGCGAAATCACAGAAAGCGCGACAGTGGTCAGGATCGCACAACTAATTCCACCCAGCACACCGAAACAAAGCATGAAGTGCCAATACTTTGTGCATTCACCCAACAATAGCACGTAACCGACACACCCCACTGAGCCCCCAAACGTCAGCCATCTGGGTCCATATCGATCAAAAAGCGGGCCAACTTGCACGCCAAGGAAAAGGGTTAAAAACACTTGGGTTGATGATATCCATCCAATTGTTTGTGAGCTGTACTCGGAGAGCTGATGCAATTGCCAGTGAGATTGAAAAATTCCCATGGAATTAGCCACACCAAAGCTTGCGGCGATTAAGCAGAAGGATGAGAATACCACAAGCCAGGCGGTAAGGCCTCCTTCGGGAAAGGATATGGCAGTGGTGGAGGAAAATGGTAGGGAGAGCTGAGGTTCCAGCTGGTTCTCCTCGTCGGCTCTTGGTATTGTCGACGGTACAGGCGACAGATCTCTAAAAGTAACTGTGTCTTGTGTTTGCTGTGATTCATGGTGGAATTTCTCGTTCTCCCACAAAGTACTTACTGCCATTTCTTTGCCTTTGTGCTTTTCGGTTTGTGAGACTGCCAGGGCCATTGGTTCTGCCATTTCGCATTCAAAAACAATTGGGGGATTCAAAGTATCTCGTTCTGAAATTCATTTAAGGTCAGTTTCGCAGCGGCATTAGTCGCTATTACAAGGAGATTTGACACGTTTTATCTCAGCCATCGTTGGGCAGTTGTCACAATGTTGCCGGGGCGCCTGAGCTACTCTGTTCCATGAGTGCGGACGCAAGAGGACAGACCTGCCGTGCGGCAACAACATATGAACTCGAGATTTCTTTTCGCCGCTTCAAAAAGCGGCGGAATCTACGCGCAAGCCAATCCACGAGAGTCTTGTTGTTGGAAATGCAGATTTTTGCCAACGGGAGCGGTTGTCAAGTGTATCTATGCCCAGTTGAATATCTTGATGAGTTTGGATGAGGTCTCTGTCGGCATTATCTCCCAATGATTTTGCGTCTACTAGAGCCGATCCGAAATCTAGATTCTCGGATCCACCTATGAGAAACATTTACGCAACGTAAAGCTTTAAGTTGCAGCTTTATAAGCAACACCTTTTTGCACAATCGCCAGCTAGATCAACATATATTCGGACCACGTCTTATCATGTTGCAGAGGTATGCTTTTTTGCTTTTGAGCGGAGAAAAACACACACTCCAGGATTCCACATTCTCCACCTAGGCTACCGTCTCGTCTAAGCGAACTACGAGCTTTAACTTGCGTTTTGGGGCGGATCTGCCAGACCAAAAGCTCTAAAATTTATGAGCTACTAACTAATGCCTTTTGTGATTTCCACAAAAGGATCATTTTTTTACCATGCTGTTTCTGCGGAAATCTTCCGCAGGGAGATTCTTTTTGGCTTTATCGGCCGAACCCTAGAGCTCATTTCATAACCTTCCCCAGCTCAGAGTTATGTTTTATTGAACAAGAATCGAAACATTAACGGATCCCAAAGTCAACTTTGGGCAAATCCTAAGGACCCTGATGCTATATAGCATGCCAATATCCACATTCCCGATGGAGACTCTCCATCAGTTCCCCCGTCGAGAGTCCCTTATCTTTTACCATATCTACTTGAGCGGATTAGCCATCTCGTCCCCTTCTTATACTTCATTTCAATATGGTGGACGAGAAAGCAGCATCTGAGGAACACCCTCAAATACACGAATATGAAACGGCAGCCGGCAGCAATGACGATGGAGCAGCGACACAAAAGGGTGGTGGCTTCGGCAGCATTCTCAGAGCCGCGTTTAACTCCACACAGAAAACCTCTACGCCTCATACAGATATTGGGCTGGAGCTTTTCCAGCAGTCTATGCAGTATGACCAAGAGCAGCTGGCGAAAGATGTCGGGAGAGTGCGGTGGAAATTGGATCTGCTCGTGCTTCCCATGATGATGACCACTTATATGCTGAGCTTTTTGGACAAGATGACGTGAATTGTGCCCCCCCTGATAGAGACGTCTTCAATCTAACCATTGTCAAGACTCAACTACTCCAACGCATACGGGCTCCAAGAGGATACTCACATGACAGGCGATGATTACTCATGGGTTGCATCAGCCCTGTACTTTGGCTGGTTTGTCGGAGCCTACCCGTCCAACCTTGCTCTTCAACGCCTTCCCATCGGCAAATTTGTCGGATATATGCTCTTCGTCTGGGGAGCACTTTGTATGCTCCAAGCCGCGGTTTTCAACTTCTCCGCATTCTTCGTTGTGCGGTTTTTCCTCGGCATGGCGGAGGCTTGCGTGTCTCCTGCGTGGCTTTTGATCTCTGCTACATTGTGGACTCGTGAGGAGCAACCACTCAGAACCTCATTTTGGCTTTCTACCAATGGCGTGTCGTCCATCATCGGTGCTCTTCTCAGTTATGGCCTGGGGCATGTCGATAATCTTGCTGTTCCCAACTGGAAACTCATCTATCTGGTATGTCCCTTCAATGGACTTGGTCAATCGAACGACATCTGACCTAGCTCTTTAGGTTGTCGGTGCGATGACCGTCGCGTGGGGTTTTGTGTTAATCCTTTTCATGCCGGACGGTCCACATAACGCCAAGATGCTCACTGAATACGAACGAATCGTGGCTGTCTGGCGCATCCGACGCAACAAAACCGGCATTCAGCATGCTCAATTCCTTCCGTACCAGTTTAAAGAAGCGTTCCTAGACCCCAAAACATATATATGCTTACTTATGGGCGTATGCTACGGGATTCTCAACGGCGGAGTAGCCAATTTCCTCAGCGCGCTGATCAAAGGATTCGGATTCTCTGGCCTGCAAGCTAGTCTGCTCCAAACACCTTCCGGCGCCACGCAGATTGTTATGGGCGTTGTGTTTGGTTATGTTTCGATAATCCCTAATATGGTTGGCGCGACGGTCTTGCTCTCCTGTCTCCCGGGTTTCGCGGGGCTTATCGGGATTCTTACTATTCCAATGGAACATCGCTACGCCCTCGTGGCGTGCGCATGGTTACAGCCCATCCTAGGGTCGCCTACGGTTCTGAGCTGGACCTTGCCATCCCTGAACGTGGCGGGTCATACGAAGCGCTCCACCGTGATGGGATTGTATTTTGCTTTCTTTTGCGCAGGAAACATATCCGGCCCTCATTTGTTTGAAGCCGAGGAAGCTCCACGATACATGTCTGCGATCAAAGGGCTGATGGGCACTTACGCGGCGGCGATGTGCCTGCAAGTGTGTTACACAACCTTGTGCTATTTCGAGAACAAGAAGCGAGACCGGCTGGGACAAAATGCGAACGAGACAGAGCAGGCTCTTGAAGGGTTTGAGGATTTAACGGACATGGAGAATATGAACTTTAGATACCGTTTGTGATTGAACCTGGCGGTTCAAGTGGAGGAGTACCGGTGTATCTAACTATCTGACGATATGAACTTACTGTTGAAATACCAATTTACCAAATCGTTTCTTCTGGACAATATTCTTTCAAAGTAATGAACCTTGAAGTTGGGATTAGGCTACTTCTCTGCAGGCAGGGATATATGCCTATCCCACTTTGGGGAATCTTGACGTCCTTACCTATACGGCTCACATCACAACACAAGAAGATGCACAGCGACTTGTGAATACAGTTGCATATACTCGCTCTTCCACTCCATACTCCGTACACTTCCTCTCAAGACCAGGTCCCCACCCAATTTTGGATCGCCAAGGAAATCTCTGGGGTTTCTGGGGTTTCTGGGGGCTCTGGGGGCTCTGGGGGCTCTGGGGTATGATTAAACCCTAGCACGTTCAAGAACCATAGTTATCGTTGTCTGTGGGAAAATCTGCTCAGGATTGGTGCGCTACTTCTGCTGTTTCCATCAGCCAGGGCTGGGTGAGTTCACCACCGGGCTTTGGTTGCTGGTTCGAGATTTGTCTCCATCCCTCCGTGTTCATCCAGACAGAACCAAAGGCACCAATGGAACCTTGATCAGCGGGATGATAAACTAACTCCATAAGGCCTAATTAGGTTACGGTTCCAGTTAACGCCAGTTGAACCTTGCCTGTGGTCTCTTCGCAACTGGCTGACTCGCAGGGGTCAGGCAAGCAGCGGTGCTTGTTATATCGTAGCACATCCCGGTTTAGCGATGTGCTCAACAAGCCTTTCGGCCACGAGTCTTGAGACTGTTTCCGGTGTCGGAGGGCTTGTGTCTACGGAGCGATCTTTCCGCGAGCCAAATTCCGCCGAACGGCGCTGTGGGGAAATGCTTGGGCGACCCCATTCGTGGATACATACGCTTTCTGATACCCCACGGGGTAGTGGAGTCACTACATACCTTTTCCGAAGCTCGAGAGGCTTTATTCCGTCCTAATGGAATATCAATATAGAAACATGTGCGGAATTGAGGCGCCAGAACTAGCTGTTGAGAGAAGAGAGCTCGGAGCCGCTGCAGTAATGGGCGCTCTGGAAATCGAATTATATCCTATGGTGACTTTCATTTCAACCTGCTTATGCTCTATTCTGACGTGGCACAAGACGGGTCCTGGAGCGTTTCACGATTCCTTCACATTAGGTGCGACTTTGCTTTTATCCTTGGGTGACCTTTGCTGATACCGAGTGGCTGCAGCGTTGTAGAACTTCAAGCCGGTATAGCTACCTACATAGCCCTTCAATTTTCGTATCATCGGCACACCAACGAATTCGCCGTCTCTCATTGCCCCAGGTGTTTAACCATGGCTACAAAAAGGTCCTGGGAAGAGGTCTCCGCTGCCAAAAAGGCTGAACAGGAAGCACGTATCCCGCAAGAATGGAAACTTGAAGACTGCACAATTCCAACAGCAAACAACAATGACCCGCGGCCGGTAGTTGCGGCGAGTGGCATTCTTTCTACCAAAGAACTAGACATTACAGAACAATATGATGCAACGGACCTTGTGGCTAAGATTGCAGATGGGACCTTTTCTTCCTTGGAAGTAGTCACGGCCTTTTGCAAACGCGCTGCCATCGGCCAGCAACTATTGGGAAATTTAACGGAGATTATGTTTAAGGATGCACTAGAACAAGCGAAAGAGTTGGATAAAGTGTTTGCAAGCACCGGAAGGACGGTTGGACCGCTGCATGGCCTGCCAATGACTGTTAAGGTTCTGTACATATGAACATCTTTTTTCCCACAAAGGAAATACTAATACCTGCGCAGGAATGTCTTCGAGTCAAGGGTTACGATGCAAGCAACGGATATATTGCACGCTGCTTCCAGCCAGCGACTTCAGACTCCTATTTGGTGGAAATTTTCCGGAAGGCCGGTGCAGTTATCATCGCGAAGACGAATGTTCCGCAGAGCATGCTCACGGCAGACTCTCACAACAATGTTTTTGGACATACGAAGAATGCGGTGCGCGCCCATTTGAACGCCGGCGGAAGTAGCGGTGGTGAGGGATCAGTCATCGCTTTTCGTGGCTCAGCCTTAGGCATCGGCACCGACGTTGGTGGCTCTATAAGAGTCCCCGCTTATGTGAATGGTATCTACGGATATAAGCCCTCCGTGGGCATCCTGTCCATGCTCGGCTTTGAATCTTCTAACCACGTCGGCCTGAACACTGGCATTTTGAGTGTATGCGGTCCAATTGCGAGTTCCCTGAGAGACTTGCGGCTTCTCACCAAAGTGGTACGTGACGATAAACCCTGGCTCAAAGATCCTGCCGTCTTGCCCATGGTGATGGAAGCCCAAACCGCTACCCGTAGACCAGTTGTGGGTATTATCGATTCTTTCGAATCGTGTGGCCTCACTCCTCACCCACCAGTCCACCGCGCCATGAGTGAAGCGAGAGCCAAACTCGAGGCAGCTGGCTACGAGGTCAAGTCCTTCACCCCAGTTGACTACACCGATATCCGAAATGTTACGTCACAACTATTCACTCTCGACGGCCTTTCATACGCCAGGCGCCTACTTGGCGAGGCTGGCGAGCCGCCAACACCAGCGGTCCTCAAAATGGGATACTGGGACCTCCCGCGGAAAACTATGGAGGAGTACTGGGCACTGAACTTTAAGAAAATGGGTTTCCAGAAAGAGATGCTGGACCGGTGGCAAGCAGCAGGAATTGATATGCTCATCACACCAGTGGGCCCGTATAGTGCGGTGAAATATGCAGAGTATAATTCGGATCATTATACGGTGCTATGGAATGCTTTTGATGTAAGCATCCCGCTGCCAGTTCGAAAGACCTCCACCTACGTTCAGGGAAATATAGTGCTGATCCCAATCTCCATAGTGTCCTGCGGTTGTTATCCCGTTCACTGCTGTGGACCCAGAGACAGATAAAGCATATGAGTCATTCAAGCCGCTATCTGACTGGGATGCAAGGGCTCAATCATTGTGTAAGTGCTTCTCTGCTAAATGTTCCAGGTTGCAGACAAAGCCGGCATTAACATTCATATTTCAGTCGATCCAAAGGATCTTGCAGGCGCACCAGTGGGGTTGCAGCTCGTCGGGCTTAGGCTGGGGGATAATCAGCTCCTTGCTGACGCAGAGGGTGTTGATAAGGTCTTGAATGTAAAGGGTCACAACTGATTAATCAACTAGTTAACTAATTGACGGGAGTCTGTTTAACTTACCGGGCATTGACTGTGGAACTTTTCAGTGAACACTCTCTAGCGAGTGTTAGAAAGTCCAAGCATGTCATGCAGGCCACGATGTTCCATTCCCTCTGACATTGACCTGCTAACTAATGGGGATGATGCTAACCAGATGTGCTTAGAGTGTCAACTTCCAACTCAATAGCCCCAGCAATAATATGCGATGGTGAAGGGGTATGGTCTCTGACTTCAATGATAATGATAGCATAAGGATGGACTGTGAAAAAGGAACATTCTATGCTTTCCCGTATCATTGTTTCCATCTCAACAAGATCATTGTTATCACCAAAAGTCATGCACATATTGCGCTTGAATGTGGAGAAGTTATACTTACGGGAGCGGAGACAGTATCAGAAGAGGAAACTGAACGTAGGTCATATAAAACATCCTCGGCACTATCATATTTCCCTTCCCAACAATGGCCAATAACCATTTGGAATTGGGCAGGCAAGCCGTCCAGAGCGGGAAATTTTCGATCAAGCAAAAGTAATCGAATATCCTCGCTTTTTTTGTTGGGGTACAGGCGATGGCCAACCATTATTTCATATATCACAGTCCCAAGGGCAAAGAGATCATCCTCAACTGTTGAAACGAGAGACTGATCTTCTGGCAGCACTGGGCGTTGATATCGACTAGAATAGCCCACATGTGGCATAATGTCATCTATCATTGAGCCGCCAAAATTGGCCAAGGTAAGCGTGCCGTCTTCTTGGATAAGAAAATTGTGGCAGCCAATGTCGGAGTGAATAACATTCTTAGAATGGATATAGCGTATGGCCTCGGCGGCCTGTACGGGCCACCTAGAAGAAATTAGATCGACACTATTGCAAGTACCATGGGCAGTCACTTACTCGACTCGCTGATCCGCATATTTGGAGAGAGCGAGATTCTCCGCCAGCGTGCCTCCAGGCAGATATTGAAATACCAATCCGCTTGGAACCCCATTCGACTGTCCCGGGCTGCATTGGTACTCGCCGTAGTAACGCAGAATGAATGGGTGATGGCCAAGGCGCTCATAGATACGTTTCTCCACGGGTTGGAGATTTTCCACAACGGGGTGCGGGATCTGTTTCTTGACAACATATCCTGTATCCCCAACCCTTATAACCTGTGAGAAGCAACCAACTCCCGCGAGCCATATGTCACTTCGGGTGGCCTTTTCGAATGCCTTTTTCCAGGGAGTCGTCATCAATCAATACTCATGCGTTCATCTTAGATCCGGCTGTGAAGAACGCAAAGGGTACCAGAATATTGGAAGAACGATGGCTGGTGTGGAAAATGGAGGGGCCCGTTCAAGATGTAGTTAATGGAAACGCGGGCACAGATTTGAACAGCAAAAAGTATCACGCTTGTAGTTATATCATCATTCTGAACATGATTGAGAAGCAATGTTGATGGTAACTAGTTACTAACCTTTACTGTTTACATAGGCTTAATTCCATCTGTGATGGGCAATACAGAGGAGAAGATGACACTTAACTTTTCCCCCTTTTGTTGAGTAAGTTGTCAACATATTGATTGTAGTTAATGAAGAGATTTGATTTTCTCTCTTACATTATTATGTCTGTTACATTTTTATAGCTTGAAATGGAAGAGTGGGCACTGTCATTTTCTTCCTTTTGCTTATTGGACTCGGTCGCTTGATATAAGTTATCAGATCTGGGTTCAAGTTGTAAGCAGATATTGGTCGCTGCTTACAGAAGTGAAAGGAGGCTAATTAAAAATGGCTCTCTCTTAAAGCAATGAACAGGCTTGAAATGAAGGAAGAAATCTGAAAGGTAGAAGAATTCTGGAAAGAGGGAGCATTGCGAGTCATAAGTACCTAAAGTAGTTACCTAGTGTGTAGCTCCTGTACAGGATGGAATATTGAATTAGAGGATACAGCCTCTCCCTGCTCTCTTCACAACGCAGCATAAAAACTTGCTCTCAGAATGACCTCAAGTTTGTATCTCAATGTAATATATCCCCCAAAGAAGACGGCATTAGGCATACCACAGGGTGACACTATCATGTTTCTTATCTCTTCGAGGCCTTTGAAGCTGCAATCTGCCTCGCTTTCATACGCCTGAAGCGATCCTCACCACTAGAACCTAGTGGACGAGCAAATTTACTTTCCTGCACCGCCATAGCGCGAGGCACAACTGTGTAAGTAGTATGACCACCTTGAGCGCGGGCACGGTTCGCCAATCGAGGAGGAAGCAGCTCTCTTGCGCGCGCTTCGGCAGCGGTAACTTGGGCTGATACTTGTCGGTTTCGCACCGCAAGTTGACTGAAGATAAAGTTATCAGACAAGAAAACATAAGAAAACAGCCATGAAATACAAGGGTGTAGGTATACGTACCGAGGGTCAAACTCAACCTCCTCATAAACTCTCTTGGAATAGTCGTCGCTCTTCTGCAAGATGGGACGTGTCCATTCGGCCAGGAGTCGCTCAGCTTGACGTTTGATTGCAATCTGCGGCCGCTTGCTCTTGGTGTAAAACACAACAACCTTACCGATACCACTGGCAATCAGTGTGTCTTTGGTGATTGGAAGTTTTGACAATGCCGCGAAGAGCTCTCGCTGAATGTCATAGGCGGGTAACGAACCATCGTCCAGGGGCTCTAGGAAGAACTTGACGGCCTCGAGAAGGTTGATCTCTGGGTCCACCAGACTGTTTACGTATTGATTGCGATTCAATAACGAGACCACTTCGGGAAGCATCTTCAGTTTGTGTTGTGCAGGACGATTCTCCCTACGAGCAATACTGTCAAGTCTAGCCGCATCCGTCATACGACGACGAACATCTTCGATTTCTGCATCGGCTTGATCGGCAAGATCCTAGATCGATCCATCAGTACCATTTTCTTTCGTAGTCATAGAGGTAGAGTCACACATACGATTCCATCTGCTTTTCTCACACGTCGTTTAGAAGGCTTCTTCAACGCCTCGTCCATCATTCGGTCCAACGCACGGCGACGTCCTAGAGTGTACATTAGCAATAGGTTTGCGAGCATTGAATACCAACGATTGAACATACGGGTTGCCGGATCTAGTTGCTCCTCGTCTACTTCAGCAGCCTCCTTTCTTTCTCGGCCGCCTCCCTCCTTGCGCCTCCTTGAGCGTTTTCCCTCGAGCGTTTCCCCTCCGCTAAACGCATCATCGCTATCCCGCTGCTTCCGACGACTTCTCTTCTCACGCTTCGATTCCTTCTTTTTCTTCTTCCGCTGTGTCTCATCGTCCTCTTCCGTTCTCCTGCGCTTGTGTCGACCAATCAACTTTAGATTCTCTTCGTCAATTGCAAGGGCTGGGCGATCATCAATGGTGACGTTGGCAGGGTCGAAGCCTTCAAACTGCGCTTCGTCGACGTCAGAAAGGACGGATTCATCGTCGGATAGATCTGCAGCGGCGAGAGGGTCGTGTTCTGCGAGAACGGGATCCGCTTCCGCGGACTCCTCGTTATCAATAGCGGGAGAATCAACTAGCGGGGTGTCCGGCTGAGGTTCTGGAGAAGCTGACATATTGGGAAGAGGGTTGATATGAATCGAAGAAGGAGGACTCGTTGAAGGCGATGTGATCGTAGGGGTTTCAGAGCAAATAGTTATGGCGCCGTGAAATGGAGAGAGTTTGATCAGGATAAAGCACGATCGAGTGCGGATGCAGAAGAAGCAGGGCCAAAAGGAAGAAAGAAAGCAACAGCGAGAAAATATGGGTTTATAACGGCTGTAGGATAGAACACTCTCTCAGCGTTTGAGGGGGTTTTAAGTTGTTGTTCAGAAGGCGGGAGTTGGGGAAGTGTCGCCTGAATCAATCAAGCTTCAAGAGAGAGAGAGAGAGTTTCCCTGAGTTTGTCTCCAGTTTGCATCCAAAACTCTAAACCTTTTCGGGTTTCTTTTTCTGGCAAGAAAATAGTGACGAACGATTTGACAAGCCGTGACAACGCTAGTTAAATATCCCTTTTATATAAAACTAAACTCCCTCTCGTTCCTCTTCCGCAAATTCTCCAGGCAGCTTAATATACTTGAAATCCGTCAAAATGTTCATGCCAGGTGAGTCCCGTCTGCGAAATCGGTTTCGGAATCTGAACCTCACTAACATTGCCTCCCAGGTCAAGAGCAGCTCTCGAAGGAGGAGATCAAGGTCAGACATCGCCTTGTCTAATCCGCGCGATTCCGGAAAACCACAGTCTCCATATACTGACATTTACTTCCCTTCCAGGCCGGAGAAATCGAAGCGGCCCAGACAATCAATATGGTTATCGCCGGCAGCGTCCTTCTTTATCTCTGTACGTTTTTTTTCAGACAAGAATGAAATTCCTTCAACCAGAGAACCGCTTGCTGATTTACTGTCATTCGCTCGCAGCTCCTTTTGCGATTGATTTCGTCAGGAAATTGTTCTAAACCGGCTTCCTTAACAACATCGCCCCCGAAAACATGGTTATATGCCATTGCCATGTCAAAATGGTGCTCGTTTAAAACACTCTCAATGTCAAACTGGACACACATACTTATGCATTTACGGTTGGATTGGTTTCTATATACAATCGTCCCGGTTCGATATAGATTGGACCTATTTAATTTCGGATTCGTTTATTTGATTGATTTAAGGCTAGGGCACACTCGGTGTATCGGGTCTCATCATTCCACATGTACAATAAATAGCTGACCAGCAGTACTGGATTATCTTGCTTTTGTTTCTAGGCGGGGAAAGTATCAAAACCCAATATTAACCGCTCACGCATGCTCTCAGCAACGCCATAGCCAAAGAAAATGCATATTTAACCCCTGAGCAGCAATGGGGAAAATGGGTCCAAAGGCAACATTGAGAACGATATAAAAATACTGGATGAATCTCAAGATGATCAGGATGCGGTGGGATTCTCCAGGGTCTCGTAGTCTTTCTTAAGTGCAGCGAGTTCTTTATTTAGGTGCTGTATTTGCGACGCATAGTCGTCCAGAATCTAATACGCGCGGTTAGCAAGATATTCTGGATACAATATAAAATTTAGATATATTCGTACCTTCTTGGCCGCCTTTAGTTGACTGTCGCTCAGAGTATCATCTTCTTGCTGCTCCGTTGCTTTGCCCGTTCGTTCAATCTCTATTTGTAGCCGTTTTGTATTTTCTCTGATCGCAAGCATCCTCGCCCAAATCTCTTCAGATCTCCCATTCAGGGTCGGGTCGAACATGGAACGTTCAAGTTGGAGCAGTTTCTTTGCCAACTCGTCTTCCGCTTCGTCCATAGAATATCCGCGATTTCTAAGCAGCTGCGTTTTTGCAGCCAACGCCAGGCATCTTTGGCTCAAGACTTGATGTTTCCGCCTGCAGGCTGCGATTTTGATGGAGATATTAAGGTCATGGCGGGATAACAGTCCCGTAAGGTTGTTATTAACTTCGTGTAGTCTCGTTTGCAAAAGTGCCAAAAAATCTCGCTGCCGTTGGGCTCGCTTCCCAAGTTCCCAAAATCCTCTTACCAGAACTGGGACATAAGGGGCCCCGGGTCGCTTCCGTAACGCATCTTCCCATTTATTCTCATCATCCATTGGGCCTGGTTGGAAGAACGGTGCTTGTTCCTCGCCCGCATGATTGTACAGGTACGAGCGAAAGGGAGATGCTCGGCTAATTGGATCCCATTTGTCCTTGACAATCATCATTTGCATCGGAACAGTTCGGTGGACTAGAGCAATTGTAAGCATTGAGAATAACATTCAATGAGAGGTATGATTTACCACCAGTCATTCCTTGGCCAGGAGTCCATATAGTCGAACCGGGGGCCTGAGGTTGACCGAGCGTCTGGCCCAACTGAGGTTGTGCTTGCGGTTGCCCAACATTACCGAGGGTTGCGCCGAATGGTTGTTGCTGCTGGCCAAATCCTGAGAGAAAGCCGCCGGTCTGCTGCTGCTGTTGCTGTTGCTGTGGTTGCTGGGCACCCAATCCAAATATAGAGAGACCACCTCCACTCTGCGGTTGTTGCTGTTGCTGCTGAGGTTGGAAACCTCCACCGCCAAAGAGACCACCGGTTTGCTGCTGTGGTTGTTGCTGAATTGAACTGCCCAATCCAGAAAATAAGCCTCCGCCTTGTTGTTGCTGCTGTTGGGGTTGTTGCGTGTTGCCACCGAATGCAGGAAACAGACTGCTGCTTTGTTGTTGTGTTTGCGGTTGTTGCTGTTGGCTCATACCACCGAATAGACTGTTAGGTTTCGCTTGCGCTCCCAATGCACCAAATGCGGAATTGCTTTGTTGTTGCTGCTGGGGGTTGCCAAAGGCGCTTCCAGTCTGCTGCGGCTGTCCCGCTGCCAAACCGGACCCAAATGGGCTGGGCTTCGGTGTATTGAACAAAGACATGATGACAGAAGAATAGCGGATGCAGCGACGAGGTCAGAGACAGAAACGGCTTGATCGCTTTGAGACTAGCAGCGGGTACCGCCGTCAGAGGACGGGAGAAGGGGAAGACCGAACGGAGTTGATCACCGTGTCATATGGAATCGCAAGGGCGGTACCTAAATTGGCCGACGGGAGTCGAATGGTGCCGACGCTGGGAGGTCAAACTAGAGAGTCGCGCGACAGCAACTTGGAATTTTCCAGCACTGGATTCCACTCTCTTCAGCGGGCCGGTCGGTGTTGCGCACTCAGCAGGCTTCCACTTTGGAGCGAGACGCGGCCTTTTCTCGATTGTTTTCTTTCGCTTTTTGAAGCTTCCAAGCTGGAGAAGAACCTTACCTAATGGCTCGTAAAACGCTAGTCCTAGACGGTGCTAGTCGAATATTCACAATGCTAAGCCTGAAATGGCATAATTAAAACATTTCGTGAAACTCAATTTCGCGTTCGCGTTCGCGTTCGCATCGCGTTTTCTCGCGTCAAGTCCAGTCTGCTGTGGATCGTCATCCAACCTGATGGAAGAAAAGATGGGGATGCATAACGGATAGAACGATATAATCAATTTCGAATTTTTAATCATTTACGCTATATCAGCAGCATGCCACCTAAAAGCAAGGCTGTTTCGAAAACAAAAGCCCAGGAATTGGCAAAGTTATGGCTCACAAAAGGAGGAATCCACCATGAGGATTCCGACGATGAGCTTGGTTGCGAAGACCTTCCTTGGGAATGGATTTACGACCGCAGTCTTCCTGTGACTGAGCAACCTCTGAAAGGCACGCCGTCAAAAACAAAAGGCAAAATCTCTAACCCCACGCCTTTACAGCCGACAAAAAAAATCATAGCCGCGCGAATGGGAACTTTCGAATGCAGGCTAGGCCAAACAGTTCTTCTAAAGTCCCCAGAGTCCGGGAAGGACTGGGCAGGAATTATTTGTGAATTCGTTGAGGAAGCACAAGAGGAAGACGAAATGCCAGGCAACAACACAGACCCAGTAAAAGCTGCAAACATTATGTGGTTTGCATCGCCAGACGAGTTTCTGTCTACGAGAAAGAAGAAGAGATCCGATGCGCTCCCGAATGAACAGTATATAACTGTCGATTTCAATACGAATCCCCTGACTTCGATCAATGGGAAGGCGAGAGTGCTTTCCAAGGATGCGTTTTATGCCATATACCCTGACGGTAAACCTCCCAAGGGGCGAGCTGCCTTGGCCGAATATAATAAATGCATCGTTTGCCGAAGAGGTGTTAATCAGCTTCAAGGCAAATACACTGAAGAATTTATTTGGGAGGACATCTACAAAGAGAATGAAGAGAGCGTATTTGGGCTCATTGAGATTATCCAGGCTGGCTTAAAAAGGATACGAAAGCGGAAAGCGGAAGACCCTGAAGTAAGTGAGCATGCGGCTTCAACTGGAGACGGTGTTGAGTATTGATACATAATCACTGTAGGCGAAAGAGCAGGCCACCGCTCCTTCAACACCACGAAAGAAGCAGAAAACTACATCCGTGGCAGGGACTCCGCAATTTCAGCGCAGAAAGGTTCTGATGACCCCCAGCCAGAAAAGGTAGGCGAAGTTTTCAGCCCTAGGAAATCTTAAACAAAAGTCTCGATGATGATAACCGTTTGTATATAGGATCTTAGTGAAGAAGCCCCTTGAATTCACACCACTTGGGACCCGCATTCTCTCACCGTCATATTTCTCTTCTCCTTACAGACAAGCCCGAAATCTCCTCCATGTTTCTACCGTCCCTGACTCGCTTCCTTGTCGGAGTGCAGAGTTTAACACGGTCTATGATAGCCTTCGAGTTGCTATTACAGAAGGTACTGGGACTTGTATCTATATCTCTGGCCCTCCTGGCACGGGAAAAACTGCTACTGTTCGGGACGTTATTGCACATTTAAATGCCGCTGTGCTGTCAGAGGAGATGGATGATTTTATTTTTGTTGAAATAAACGGGATGAAAGTCACGGACCCGCATCAGTCTTACTCTCTGCTCTGGGAAGCTCTCAAGGGAGATCGCGTCTCGCCGTCTCACGCTCTTGGCCTCCTTGAGCGAGAGTTTTCCACACCTTCGCCACGGCGCGTGCCCTGTGTTGTCCTTATGGACGAATTGGATCAACTCGTGACGAAAAATCAGTCTGTCATGTACAATTTCTTCAACTGGCCGGCCCTACGACATTCTCATCTTGTGGTTCTAGCTGTCGCGAATACTATGGACCTTCCGGAAAGAACCCTCAGCAACAAAATATCTAGTCGCCTAGGCCTGACTCGAATCACATTCTCGGGATATAAACATCAGGAGCTGATGGAGATAATCGGCTCACGTCTTGAAAATGTCCCCGGGAACATCGTGGATTCAGACGCAATACAATTTGCTAGCCGCAAAGTTGCAGCCGTAAGTGGAGATGCACGTCGTGCACTCGACATTTGTCGGCGGGCAGTAGAAATTGCAGAGCAAGCTAGCGAAGCCCTTCACAATTACCCTCTGGACATGGAAGATGAAGAGCTACCACCCACACCTAGCAAGAGTAACAACCGACGTGCTCGAAAAGGCGCCAAACAACCCCCTATAGACTCTGGCAACAAGGAAAATAAGCCAACCCAGAAATCGAACCCTCTCCCTCGCGTCACAATAGCAACAATCAAACAAGCAATCCAAGAAGCAACCTCCACCCCTCTTCAACAGTCTCTCCGATGCCTTCCTCTCTCAACCAAAGTCTTTCTTTCCGGAATCCTTGCCCGGATCCGACGCACAGGAGTCACCGAGTCAGCCCTTGGTGAAGTCTTGGATGAAGCAAAGCGCATATCCGACGGCGCAGTGGCAGTTGCTGGCGCTGTTAGTGTGGCGTTAAAAGAATATATCCTGACGCAGTCACACGTTCATGCGATGGGGTTCGCGGCAGTGGAACTAATGAATGCAGGAGTTTTGGGGCTGGAAGGGGAGTTAGGGATCAAAACTGGGTATGGGATGGGTTATGCGTTGGGAAGGGGAAATAGGAGTGGAAAGGTGAGGTTAAGAGTCACGCCGGAAGATGTCAAGGCAGCATTGAGGGATGATGCGGAAGCGAAGATGCTTGGGATCGGGTTTGACGGTTAAGAGAAAGCTTGTATGATAAGTTATTGTTGTTCACGGCATATTGTGACGGAACGACATGATTGGCAATAGCATTAGATAACTGAACAGCGGATACCAAATCTGGATATATTTTCTACACCTTGAGAATCTTGAAAGGTACGAGTATTGACGCCAAAAAAACGCCGAAAATGCATAGAAATACAACATCGGCGCACGACATTCGCAACAAATAAACATCACATCAATATCTTTGCCTTCCAAGGGTAGGTTTCCAGTCTAATGGGTGTGTTTCAGGGGTGGCTTCGTCGTCAGGTTTCCACACTTTGATGGTCTTATCCGCCTCGCCACATATCAGTCTCAAACCCGTACGGTCAAACGTAGACGACATAATTCCCGCTTCAGCCTCCAGGGAGCCCGGTTGAGCGGTGGTATCCAAGTTTTGAAAACGATGTCCCGATTTCCAATCCCAAAACGAGATAGACCCATTATCACCACCAGAGAACATGACATTGTCCTCGTTGACGGAAAGTGTATTGATGATGGCGTTGTGACCATCGAAATTCTGCATGAATGCGCCTTCGGGACATTTCCATTGTTTGATGGCCCCCGCGCTCGCACTTGCGAAAGTGAACTCTTTTGGATGGATGGCGAGGGCCCGGACCCCTTTTTTATGGTGAGTCAGAACACCCATGGCTTTGCCGGCGGCCAGATCCCATAGTCGAACCGTAGAATCGAGAGAGGCGGATATGACTTGGGGGTCCGCCTCTTGGCATTTCACATCCGTGACCGTGCCTTTATGGCCCGAGAGCACATGGATATTGCTTCGTGACCGCATATCCCACACCCTCGCAACACCGTCTCTCCCACCTGTCACAAGTACATCCAAGGTAGGGTGCAGGGACAGAGTGTATACACCGCTTAAATGGCCATGATAATGACGAATGACCTTGTTCGTTTCCAGATCCCAACACTTCACCATCTTGTCCTCTCCGCACGAAAAAAGGTAAGGATGTCGCGGAGACACCGCCAAGCCTCGAACGGTAGCAATGTGGCCGGTTAAAGTAAGTCGAAGGTTCCCCGTTGCCAAATCCCAGATCTTAATCGTTCTATCTCCCGCACCACTCGCAAACCATTCGTTATGCGGCTCCACGGCCAAGCTTCGAACCCATCCCAAATGTCCAGAAATCACGCGCATCAGCTTCCAGGGGGCATGCCATTCTGGTTTCGGTTGTTGAGACACCGCCGGCCTTCTCACTAGACTTGTAGGAGCTCCGTCTGCCATGTTTTGCGCACCGGCCGAGCCTTTTACCAGGGCTGTCGAAGTCGCCGTCGCCGCGGCACCTCCTTCTGCTCTGGCTTTTGCACGCTTTGCTCGAGGCCCAGTAGCTGACGCTTTTGCCTGTTTTTCTGCTAACGATGGCGGGAGAGTCTGGACATCATTGTATTCCGCCCTTCGACGATAGGATACACCGATGGACTCGCCGTCGGCGGAGGTCGACGGAGCGGATAGAAGATAATCTGAGCCAAAGAGGTCGAGGGTCCGCTTTACGGAGATTCGAACGGCCTGATCTGGAGCTGGGGAATTCTGGGCGACGTCCATGGTGTAAAGGCGCAGGGGCGCTCTAGAGGTGCGATAATTGGCAATAAAGAATTCCCGCGTACATATGAGGCGCGTTGGTGTAAATAATAAGAATTAAAGCGAGTAAACGAAAATTGCAAAAAGTACAAGTAAAACGCGAGACCTAACTAGTTGAAGGAGAGAAAAGCCGCCTCGGATCGTGTTGGCTGAAGAAAGTCGCCAGAAGAATTGAAATCCGTCAAAGCTCACAGGCGATGAAGGCTTTCTCAGTCTCCAAACGCCAAGTCCCGTCCAAGCTTCCTGGACTCGCCTGACATCCACAACCCACGCCCCGCCGCCGCGGGCAAAGTCACAGTAGTCACTTGTCGTGATGGAAGCTTTGGATAACACTGATGATTCTTTTTGATCTGCTACTTCAATATCTAGATACACGCGATATAAATACCAATGGATCCTGATTATAATGCAAGATTTGCCATTCACGAGGCCACCCGTGAAGGGAAGGGTATACATATAGATCCCTTTTTCCCCTTCCCCGCAGCTTCATTCAATCTGACTGATGTCAAACTCTTCAGCTTCCGAGGTTGAGTCCTTGCTTAACGTGGGTGCTACGAGAACCTCCGGACGACTCCCCAGCACAAACTGCTCTTCGCAAAGACACGTTGCTGATCCAATAGTCTCTTTCTAGGCCAATGCAAAGCTCGCTCATTTGAGAGATGGCGATGAACGCTTGGCCATTCACTGGGCCGCAGCTTACAACCAATTGCCCATAGCTAGGCTGCTATCTGCGCAGAAGGACTTTGATCCGGATGTTACTGTTCGTGCGGCCTATATACTCTCTTCATTGGAATGGCTTTTCCGGTGCAATTTGCGCATAAAAACTGACGTCACATACACCGATGGTGATCTAGGATGCTTCAGGATGGACCCCTCTCATGATCGCTGCTAGTCTCAAGGAAAGTGAAGGTGATCCTGTGCTCCAGCTGCTTCTCCAAAAAGGCGCAGATGTCAATTTGAAAAGCGGCACAGGTCAGGTATGCCATGCCCATCATTTGCACCCGCAAAACTTCTGAACCGCCAATCATTCTATTCCCTTGCTAATATTTTAAAATGACCTCCCCCATCAGAACGCGCTCCATTTCGCAACTTCCAAAGGCAACACAGACATCGTTCGCACCCTCCTTGCCAATAAATGTAGTGCTAGAGTCCGCGATACCCGGGGCCAACTTGCCCTGCACCGTGCTGCGGCAATCGGCTCGGTCCCAATTCTCAACCTCTTATTGCAGGAAGGGAAAAGCCCTCTTAACGCGACGGATATAGATGGTTTGAGTTCCTTGCATCATGCGATTTCGGAAGGTCACGGGGAAGCAGCATTGGTGCTCTTACGCGCTGGTGCTGAAACAGACAAAAAGGATAACGAAGGGAGGCTGGCCATTGAGCTGGCTCCCGATAGTAAGGTATGTTTGTACTTCGGTTTTCGAGCCCGCGAGCCAGATCTCTAATCTGTTCTTGTTTATGTCTAGGTTCGAAAGTATATAATACAGGCTGCTGAACGCGAAGGAATTGAATTGCCTTGATAGGCAATATTCTTCTCATAATCTTTCATGATTTGTTAGCCAGTTTCCAGATGATGTGGAGAATTAGGCTTGAGATGAACGAGACCAATCCATAGAGCGAGAAATGTAAATAACATAACCCATTACCATGAGCAATATCACTTACGTCTCGGATTGGGCTTCTCTCATATATATAGTCATCTCATTTCATTGTATTTTCCACAAGTTCCCGGTAAATCTTTTTCAAATCTTCGATATCCGCTCTCTGCTCCTCGACAAGCTCACTCTTCTCGCCGAGCATTTCGAGCGTCGTTTGATATCTCTCGTTCAGGTGTTTAACGGACGCTTCTAGCTCGTGTACCCGTTTATCACACGACCTCTTCTCTTCAATTTCTTTCATCAACTCAACAATTTCTTGTCTTGCTTCGTCGCGCTGATTTGTTATACAAACCATCTCATCTCTGGATGCAGCTCGTTCGCTTTCTAAGCGGCGGACCGTAGCACTCATTCTTTCAACAAGTTGAACGGAAGGCCCGGCAGCAACAGTGGAAGCTGAGACTATGTCGTTTATCCCCCTGGAATGATGAGTTCCTGGGGCTGACGGGGTCGCCGGACTTAATGCTCCGGCGAAATACTCGTCCGGCTCTAGCGTTTGTATAGAAGACATCTCGAGGGAGGCCGACGAGATATCATGGGACGGATGTCGAAGACCGAGACCTGAATTCAGTGACGAGTATGAGTTTTGTCTGGGTGGAGTGTTGTGTCCGGGTGGGAAAAGGGGTAGGATTGGTGATCGGCGGCTTGAAGGCCGGTCGGGCATCATCCCAGGAATGTCGGGTCTGCGATTCAGTGCTATTGGCGATTCACCGTGTGGGTGAAGGTACGGAGGCGATACGGGTAGCTGTTCTTGCCATTTCAACTTCTCCTCCTCGAAGCGTTGAGACCAGATGGATTCCTGACGCTCCTTTTGAGCCTCAAAGTCTTGTTTGGCCTCGGAAAGATCATCTTCTGCCTTTGCAAGCTTTTGGCTTAATTTCTTAATTTCTTCTTTAGTTTCTTCCAGATCCTTTTCGAGTTCTCGCATTGCGTCACGAGAGCTCTCGGATTCGGCTTCAAGGCGTTTTGATTTCAGGTTCTAAACTCAAGATTATCATTAGTAGCTCCTCTTTGAGGATTTGTCCTGCATACTAATGTAGCTTACCGCTTCTCTAACTTTCCGTCGCAAGTCACCTTCTTTTCGTGCGATTTCATCCCTTTCCTTTTCGACATTGGCCAGGCGTGACATCAACGAGCTTTCAATGCCATTCCAGTTTTCTCTTGCAACCGCATATTGGGTTTGCAGTCGCTCAATTTGCCGCAGGAGCTTCGCCTGCGCATCTCCCGTGGCGCTTGAAGACACCTCCTCTGCTCTGGCCCGCAGAGTCTCCATTTTACCTTCCAGCACCGATAACTCCCCTCGTAGTTCCATTTCCTGGACCCGACCGCGCTCCTTTTCGCGTTCAAGGCTTTCCTTTAGATCCCGGGTTTCTCTTCGCAACTTCTCTTCGCTTATTTCACGCTCAATTTTAGCGCTAGAGAGGTCGTCCTTCAGTTCTGCTATTCGACGGCTTTCCGCTTCGGAGGAGTCTAACCGTGCTTTTCGTTCAGCAGCTTCGGCTCGTGCAACTGCTTTCTTCAGCTGGGAGTTTATATCGGCTACTTTTGTAGCCAAATTATCTCGTTCCGCAGTGACTGTCTCCAGGTCCTCTTCAATCTTGATCTGGAATTGTATTTTCGACAATGCGCGTTTTTCTGCTTGTTCAAAGCGCTGGGCATTGTCTTCCGCTTTTAAAAGGTCTTTCTCCAGCTGTTCCATGCGTCTATTAACATCTGCCTGCGATTTTGTATTTTCGGCAATAAACTGTCGAAGCTTCTTGATGGTCGCACGGTGGTCCAATTCTGTTTTTGAAAGCTTTTGCCCTTCTTCCATCAAAGCGGCTATGCGTTCGTCCCTTTCCAGCAATTTCTTCTCCAGACTCCCAGGAGCTGCGGACGCAGCCGCGGTCTTTGCCGATTCAGCCGCTTCCTTTGCCAAATATTTTAATTTGGCTTGCAGAGCATCGATTTTCTCAATGTAGGTGTGCATTTCTTCCTGCCATCGTGCTTCGGCGGCATCATGTTCGGCCTGCAATTGCGACAGAGCTGTGTCGGCGACTGTATTTTCCTCACTGGGCGGCGCCGTAATGCCGATTGCGGGGATAGAGTCATGAGACCCAATTCCGCCCGACAAAGTAAACTCCCTGTCGGAATTCATGGACTGTCGCGGCTCAGACACAGCTGTTTTCCCCAGTTGTGGGTGTAATTCCTCTGATGTTCGGTAAGTGGACGTATCATAGTCAATGGTTGAGGATATGGTTGATGCATTATCGGCCTTTTCTAGAAACTCAGGGTTTCTTATCATACTATCTACGCTTGACCGACTCTCGGTTACGGGTAGAGGGCTGGGAGTCCGGGAGGGCACTTCTATAGAAGACGAAGTACTGGCGACGTTTGTTGCTGAACCGCCCTGCTTGACCATCGCACGCGCCAGCCTCTCTTGAAGGCGATCATTTTTTCGGGCCGAGGAAGAGCTTCTCGAAACACCTAAAACTGTAAGCTAGTAGCAGAGGTAATGTTGAGATAAGTTACATGCTTACCGGCGGACACGGCCCTTGCGGGAGGCTTCCCAGCCCGTAGGCTGGGCTGCTCGGGGGGGTTTTTTTTATTGCTCTCATCAACCGAGGGCGTAGCTTCGCCATCTTCGGCGAGTATCGTATCTAATCGCGACTCGACGCCAGCGACTGCTTGCTGCAGGAACGAGCCGACAGACCATTTCGACGTTTTTGCAGGCTGCGAATCGGCAGACATTGTTTAAGAGGGAGAATGTATGGGCCGTCTTTCCACATCGATCGCACCAATCTGTCATTGAGATGTTTGATCGCTTTTTCCCATCAGAGCGCGCACGGCCTGATCCCGAGCTGGTGGATTGCGGGTTGACTTCCTCTTCTGGATACTGCGCCAACTACTAAGTAGGGGGTATTCCTGGCTCGGTATGAGATATAGGAAGGTTGGCGCAGAGACGAAAAGCAAAGATAAACAAATCGAAAAGGGTCCCTAGTGAGAATTGGGCGTGGTAAAGTGTGTGAAACAAAAAAGGCCCATTGTCAAAAGGCAACCGCTGTTTGAACAACTCGGATCGAATCGCTGTCTCAGCCCCCCTCTGTCAGCCAAGACACAACTCTTGGCACGACTCGGGGAACGGGATTCATGGCCAAACCAAGTATGGAGTAGAAGATGGCAGCTAGCTAACAACTCACAGGTCATAGGAACTACAAACCAGATATATATTCCACCTTTTCCCACAACCATATGCACTTCAGATATATGGTATAATACGCTATTTGCTCCTTTTTTTTTGCCGACGATGTCTTTAGACTCGCCCACGTACCTCAACTCCTTGCAGAACAACATCCGTGCTCGACCTATACCTTGGGAGGGTGCAGTGCGGGCTGGAAGCATCACCGAAGACCAGCTCAGGCGCATCAAGGCCGTTGACAAGGTCAGGAAAGATCAAAGGCAGAAAGCTGTTGAGAAAGATCTTGGTGCCTATACTACACTCCTCGTTGGAAGCTCCGGAAAGAGTATTTTAGATTCTGCCGCCAGACGGGCCGACATCATCCAGTATATCTTGGTGCTTGCTGGAGACTTAATCAACGGTATGCGAGATCTGTGCTTTCAGGGCGAACTGGCCATCGGTCTTGGGGTCGAGTCTATGCTAACTCAAGTGTCTGGGCTTCACGCCGATAGATGCACCTGCTCTCAAGAAAGCTCTGGTTGAAGACCAGGGAAGCTACCGACATTTCCTTCCTCTCCTCCGCCATTCTCCGACGCCTGAAGACCCAATACCCCTTCTGACCTCCTGCTTTTTGATCAACCTGATCTCCGCCTCCTTGCTTTCGTCTCCGAAAACACGCATGAAGGACGAAGAAGCCCTTCCTCGACTTTTCTCCTACCTCGCAACGTTAGCTCAAAGCCCGGATACCGGCCTACAAGATATCGGTGTGCAGGGTTACTCAGAGCTCCTGAGGATGTCGCGGTCCAGAGAGATCTTTTGGGATCACAGGACGGCTACCGTTGAGCCTCTGATGGACATTCTGCGTGCCGCTGCTGGATCTGGAAAAGATAACGGATCTACGACTCTAGTCGGAAGCAGTATCCGAACAACCGAGATGAAGATCGGTGGTGGTGTGGGAATTCAACTGCTCTACCATGTCCTCATCGTGATATGGGAGCTTAGCTTCGAAGGTGCGCTGGTGGGCGATAAGCTAGAATCGTATGGATGTCCCACCCCGGTCCATTTTTATGCTTGAAGCCCCCGCATCTGACTGGATACTATTGATTATTCAGGGAACATGAAATCATCGCGCTTTATACACATCTCTTGCGAATCTCCCCGAAGGAGAAAACAAGTCGTCTACTCGTATACACACTTTCCAACATCCTCTCTACCAACAAAGCGTCCCTGCTTCCGGTGGCCGTGTTCGTTGGTCTTCCATCCCTACTGACCACCATGGGTGCTCGACATTATGTTGACGAAGAGCTTCTTGAAGCCATGAAGTCTCTGTCAGATCTGCTTGAAGAATATACAAAAACACAGACTACGTTCGATACATATGCCGCAGAGGTTATGTCGGGCCATCTACGGTGGTCGCCGTCTCACAATAATGCAACCTTCTGGCGTGACAATGCGCGCCGCATTCTCGACGAGGAACGGGGCCAGCTTCCGAAAAAGCTCGCCGAGATCCTGTCGAAGAACTGGGATACGGATAAGCAAGTGCTCGCAATCGCGTGCCATGACGTTGGTTGTATGGTGCGGGAGGTTCCGGAGCGGCGACATCAGCTCGAAAAGCTCGGTCTCAAAGCCCGGGTTATGGAACTGATGGCAGACCCGGACGAGTCTGTCCGATGGGAGAGTCTGAGGGCGGTTGGGGAGTGGTTGAGATATACGTTTGATAGTTGAAAACGTTGTTGACGATAAAGCCGCGATTTCTCAGACTCACTGTATATCGTTTGACTGTTAATACCAACATCCCCTGTTCACTATGCACTGGCATGATGCGTTAATTTCCCGAAGAAACCCCGCATTTTTGTGATATTTTATTTTATTTTTATTTTTTTTGGGGAAGAGTTGTTATGCACTTCGAAGTTGGGCTTCGATCTTTTGTCTTTTGCCAGATTCAGTCATATATTATTCTGCCGTACCATGCCAATAAAGAATGACTGGGGGTGATGGTTTATGGACCCATGGAACTGCGCAGTTGTCAGTTACGCCGGTCCCATAGGGCTGCGACAGGGTCAAAATTAACATGTTCTGGCCTGGGAGAGATTTGCAAGGAATTTTTCCAACTCCCATCAATCCGGCGACGTAAAAGAGGAAGAAGGGGGGGGAGAGAGAGAGAGTAGACAGTTATTCAGCTGATGGATGTCTTTGAGATTTGGTAGTTAGAGCGCCTGATGCAGAGGCCGTGTCAGCAGTGTGTCATTCACAAGGGAAACCGCGTTATCCCCTCGAGGCACCCGCTGTGTATTGAACGTGCCTGTGACCGTTCCGCCACTCAAACGAACGCTGCTGATTGGGTGGTCTCTGTATTTACCCCTGAAACCCTAATTGTTGAAAAACGGTAACTTTAACAATGGGGGGGCGTGTTGATTTACAGACTTTCTTCCATCTGCATGAATGAATAGTTAGGTTGAATGAATGAATCAAAGGCGGCTGAATGCTCTGTGTTAGTTTACATCTCTTCATTGATGGCAGATGTCATTGTTACCAAAATCTAGTATATATACACTCCGTAGGTATTGGATGGATAGAATTTGTCTGGGTACGACCCGGGAGAGGATTGTGTATTGAATTTCTCTGCAGCGGCTATGTGACTAAAGCTGATTAACACCAATCAACCACCAAGAAACGCGGTTCGCTTCCCTCAGGCCCCCAATTTTGCGTTCTGAGTTCTAAGAGTGCGGTTGGCTGACTGCAAGCTCATTCATTATTGGCGAGAAAAAATAGTGTTCCTGGTTCTTCCGCCCGAGCTAGTAACTAGTCGTATGCAACCAAAAGAGGCATCTTTCCACTCCGCCAGGTTCTCCACTTCCTTGAAGGCCCATTCACTAGTCAAGTCCGTTGAGTCCTGACTGACAAAGCCCATTTTCGCGTTTTGTTCTCCCTGCTGTCTCGCGTCCTGTCAATGTTCTGGGACTGGTTAGGTAACTATCTACATACGAATGCTGGTCCACGCCTCTTTCTTTGTCACTAGCGCCTTGAAGTTGTCGTCTCTCGAGTCTCCATGGTTCATCCCATGATGGCCTGGGAGTGTTAAGCCCTTTTTCCGCTTGAATATTTTTTTACTTGTTAACTAGGTAGTTAGCCCATTCAGGATTGGATCCATGGCTATTCCTGTCCAACGGCATGTCCAGACCGTGACAAGCCTTCCCGCTGGACGCTAAGTCGATAGTCTTTGCCAATCATTCCCGATTGGTACGCAGTTATACCTTTGCCTTTTTGCTTGTTCGACCTCAAATGACCGACTTTGTCGATAACACCCTTTTACCCCTGATCCGCTCGACCACGACTGCTCCTTGGGGCCGACCATGCCCCCTTCTCTGGACTCCCCGGGTGCCTTCACCATCTCGACCGCCGCGCGATCTTCACGCACCGCAGCGACGTCAATTCATTCCAGGGACTCCTTCCAGAGCCTACAATCCCCAAAGCGACCATTTGCGCCTCTCCCTCGCTCGCCGAGAACTCCTCCCTTCGCATCCTCCCCCATACGCAGGAAACCCCTTCCTCCCAATGCTACTCCCATAACTCGCGCAACGGGTGATCCTCGGTCATCCTCCGTCTCCTCTTACTCCTCCGCCGCCACTAACACCACCACAAGAACAACACCGGTCAACCAGATAACCTCTTCAGCACATTTGCCAGAGGAGGTCTTCAGTGTTCGGGACCTTGATAAGTTAGTCATCCCAATCTGTCCCCTTTTCTCTTGATATTCCCAAAACACTTTGCCTCTACATATGGTCTATATACCCTGTTTTGGCCAGAGACGCTGACTTGTTCCAATGTTCCCATATGCAGGTATCCCCACGGACAGACCCCTTTGCATACACCGCAGGGCTCTCTTGGAGTCTTTCCAGGTGTCGATATACCAAACGCAAGGATTGCCAATGTCTCTTCAGCCGAGAACTCCATACATACTCGTCTGGCTAGCCAACCGGTAATACCAACCACCAACCGCAATTTTACTTCACCGCAAAGGAAGAGCCCCAAACGATCAGTGACAATGGCGCTGCATCCACCCTCAAATCGACCTCCACCCCTGCGAATTGACCTGAATTCTCGGACGATGTCGTCCGGCTCGAACGATTATAATAAACAACTTCCCAAGACGCCCGGCAGCAAAATCACCTCATTCTTCGGATGGAAAAGTGCGACGTCTCCCGGTACAGAATCAATTAGCACGGAAATATCTGATTCTATTCTATCCCCAATGCCGTCCCCAATGATGGCATCCACTCAACCATCAACTCAGTCATCCAGATTCCCTTCGCGAGATTCATTCGCAGCTCCATCGCCTAAGCTGCCCCCTTCACGCTCGCAAACTATGCCGGCAGATCACGCCTTGATTTCGAAGATAGCCGAGCTAGATAACGAATTACGTGAAATCAGCTGCGAATTGGCGGGGTCAATACGAAGAGAAATGGAATTGGAGGATCTAGTTGAACGATTACAAATCGAATCGGGCCTGCCGAATGGAAATAATCGTGGCAGTGACTATTTTTCTGACTCCGGTTACGGCTCCGTGAAATATCCCTTGAGCGAGATTGGAATGTCCAGTGGGGAAGACATTGGGAAAATGAAGCGAGCATTTGAGCAAGAACGAGCACAGTTGAAAGTCGATTTGTCACAGAAACTGCAGGAAGAGAGATCCCGAAGGAAGGCTGCTGAAGCTCATGTGCAGATCTTGGAAAATCAAGTTAACCAGGTATGTATATTCTCGAATGCCATGTTAGCACCATATCGTCTAACATTCTGCTAATTCACACAGCTCCGACGGGAAAAAGTAGACGCTTCAAATGCGGGTGGAAGGTCAAAGGAACTCGAAGCCGCGTTAGAAGATACACGTCGGCGGCTAACGGAGGAAAGACAACTGAAGGATAACTTCGAAGACCTTTTGACTGCTATGAGAGTCGAGCTAGAACAACATCGAAATGAACGCGATCAGCTTCAAAGTCGCATGCAGCAGGAGATCCAAACTCTTCGGAATGAAAACATTTTCTTGAGCCAGAGCCGGAAAACAGCATCTGACATGCAACCCCAGCAACCTCGGTTCAATTCCATAGCTGAAGAGGATGGAGAACCCCCTATGCAAATTCCCGGCCTCTCGAGATCAAATTCTCTTGCCAGAATTCCACCCAGCCGGTCAGGTGGCTTGTCGAGATCAGGGTCTCTCTCCCGCCCGAGCTCTATGATTGGTAAGGAACGCGATTTCCGAGAGTCCTTAGTGGACAAAGTGAAGGATGTTGAATTGCAACGCGACGCGCTCCATCAGACAGTGAAGAGTCTACTCGAGCGACAAGCCTACCAAGCTAAAGAGCATGAAAAGCGTACTCGAAAGCTAGAAGCAGAAATAAACCGTGAACGGCAACCAAACTTGCTGCGTAGGCGAGGATACGAGCGAGAAGTAACAACTATGAGGGAGGAGATCAACATTCTCCGTCGCCGTGCTGATGACGCATTAGAACAGAAATGGCAATGCGAAAAGGGCCTAGGCGGTTTAAAGATGGATCTTGATCGGGCAGAGCAAGAGACAAGCTCGCTGCGAGCTCTATTGCTTGAATATGCTGTCAATCCTAAAGAACATAACTTGGATAGGGATGATTTGAGCGATTTCCATACCACGACCAAATCCCTTGAAGATTCATTTCGACAGCTGCAATCCAGCAGACAAGGACGTTCTATTCCTGCAGATGAACTCGAATCAGAAGATAACTTGGTTCAACAAGTACTGCAACAAGTTGCTATGAATAGTGCACTTCGTGGTAGGCTCTCAAAGGCTATTGGCCGCGGTGAACATGAACAGAAGTTTTCTGCTGAAAGGATCAATGACATGCAGACCAAGCTGAAGTTCCTTGAGGATACATTATTATTTGCTCAACAACAATCCGAAGATGAAATGGCCAAGCACGAGCAAGAAATATCTGCCTTGAAGGAGAGTCATAACGCTCAGCTTTTCCGTGCAAAGAACGGGTTGCGTAGTCCCGCGCTCCTATCTCCCCTTCATCCAACCTCGCCTTTCTCCGGTCCTCGGTCACCGCGCCTCCAGGTCACTACCAGTGGACCAGGCATCGCATTGAATGACGCTGTCCATGTCTCAGAACTTGAAGCTAAAGTCAAGGAGCTCGAAAAGGCTTTACGGGATGCAGACAGAGAGATGGAAGAAGTTGTTGGTAGAATGAATAAGGCGCAGATTGAAGTTGTTGAACTTCAAACCGATAGGTTAGCGATAATCTACATTTCCCAACGCCATTCAAAGTGTGCATACTGAGATTGCTCTATAGAGATGAGGCGCTTCGCCAGACTAGGAGACTTCAAGCCCAAGTCCTCGATCAAATTAATAAATCGTGATAACTAGTCGCCTGATTTTATATGATGAGATGAACATTGACGTTACCATACCGCCACATCCAAAATTCTTTAATGCAAATCACGCTGCTAACCGGAATGTCTGATTCACATCTAGACTTGACTATACAGACGCTTGAAGTGAAGCTTTAAATTTTTTACACCTTTTATTTTGTTCGTTTATACGACGACCTTGATGATATGTGTCACAGTCCCTTTTTCTGTGTCCCATTTGTTATTATCATTTCTTTACTTGATTGCTGATTCGGCCTGCTGTAGGCTCGAATGGATTTTTAATCCGTTGATCCAATAGAACTGTTTGGTTTGCTAATTATGCACTCCAACTTCTGAACAGTTCTTGTATTTTCATCTGTTTATTTTCTTGATGATCAACGAAAGACGATCATGGCTTCATGTACATTATTTGTCTACAACCTGCGTTTATTTCTCCCTTTTTCCGAGACTTGGTTTTTTGGTTTGGTGATTTTTGTGTACAAGATGCATAGATGGGAGTTTTATACCAAACTTGGTGTGATTCTACAGACACCTGGATTGTGTCTTTATTTCTTCTTTTCTCTTTCTTCCTGAGGCATGACCCCCTCATTTACTTTTCTGTTCTTTGAAAAGGTGATGATATTTGTCTTCTTAACCTTATTTTTGTGATTCTTTCTTTGTCACCACCCATATTTGGCCATTTTGTTGCAATGAGAGAGCGGCCAGCTAAGATCTTCTATTGACATATTTTCATTCGAATTCTCCATTTATTCTTTTGGTGATTGAAGGCTTCCCCAGAGACTTCGCTCTATTTGATGGTCAAGGAAAGAAAGTCATGGGGTTCTGCAATTTCAATCAACACAGCAAATTGCTATCTGATCAAAATAAGGTTATCTGATGCCCGTAGCGCCGAACCTAAATTCAACCCCACACCAAACCAGTTCAGAAAAGAAACGCAAAATATGAGGATGCCAGTGCCTAGTTACAGCCCTCTGGTCATAATCATTGGAGTGAAGGAGTGAAATGATGTAGGCTCCAAAGAATTAACATTGACAATGCCTGGCAGTGTCTTTTCTCACCCAATGATATCACCGTCTCCTGTGAAATCTTTAGCCTTTGGCTGTTATTGAGGCCCAGAAAATGGCGGCCTTCCACGGAGCGTTGGCGTCCTGACTTCAACGAGGCCAAGGCGCCCGAAGTGGACCCCGTCGGGCCATTTTCTTCCTTATCTGATCCGATTCTCGTGATGGTCCGTCCGCTTTCGACGGTCATGAAGCACAGTTCTCCCGTTTTCACATCTGCTGTTTCTTCCCTTTGGATCCGGTGTTCCAAGGGTTTTTCTGACTGATCGGTATAAAGAGACGATAGAGAAGGGATTTCGCATCCTTCTTAAAGTGTAGTGAAAGTCAGAGGTCCTAGAACCTGGTGGCTTGAAAAGCAAACAGCATCTCAACGATCCAAGGTCATCGTTGGCGCTTTTGGGTCTTTGCTGATTTACTTACCTTTTTTTGGTTGAAATGCGAGATTTTTGAAGCCTCTTGTACAGCTGTTCTTTCTCTTTTTGTTCTTATCTTTATCTTCTTTTCCCTTCGCACAGTACACCTGCTCATATCTTCGCATTACTTTCAACCTTTTCCGTTGGATAAAAAGGGGCCAAGACGAAAGGGAGGGCGGAAGTTATGCGCTTACTTCCGATATCCATTGCCCTTTCAGTCGGAGTGTCCATAGCTGCCGATATTCCCAAGTCAGCTCGCTGTGCGATTTCCATTGCTGAGGCTCTATCTCATCTCAGATTCGTGGGGTCTTCAGATTCGACCTTTGCTGCATACGTTTGCACAAATCAACTCTATACCTATTCACTATACGCTGCTGTAAAGGTATATTGTTATCCATCAGATATAACAGACGGTTTGCGCGTTTTGGACGGTGATTGCAAAAAATATGGTCTGAAAAGAGTGCCGTATGAGGATGTGGAGCCACTGCTTTCCGATGAGTATATTTCTGGTTTAAGGGTTGTTGAATTCGGGGAGGTGAGTAAAGGGGAACCGTTGCCAGAGCCGACCCTCATTTCGAGAGATTATTATTGGAGGGCTTTTAGAACAAATGTGAGGGCCTCATTCGGATTTTATGGATTAAAGGGACGATGGCTAAGTTGTTAAATTTGCAGAAAGCTTGGGCTTATGAAACTTGGGCACATATTGCGTTTGGGTTAGTTGAGTGCTGTTGAATGTCTCTGTCGTTTTGAGATTTTGAATTGATCCTCATGCTAATCCAATTGGTAGGAATGCCTCTTACTGGTTTTGGGGTGTTATTTTGCTATGTGGTGTCTTGAATCGTCTCTATGAGTCTTTCTTGGCTGCCAGAATATCTCGTTGGAGATATGGCGAAAAGTGGTACTATCCACCCGCAAGATCTACTCCACGATACCTGGCTTTGGTGCCTGATATTGTGCGCCATTGGATAAAAGTCAATTTAGTTCTTCCTCCTGCCATCGGTGATTATCATCAACGGCTATTATATTGGTGTGCGGTCCCTACTCGCATAGAGGCCATTGTGATCGTTTTATACTATCTTCTCAGCTTGACTCTCACCGTCGTGGGATATGATGTTTTCGAAGGAAACCTCTAGTAAGTACATTTGGACTTATCTACTCCGTCTTTATTTTAGATGGAAAGAGCTGGACACTTACAGGCGGGCTAGCTGGGATGATATTTCCACACAGGCGTGGCGCTATCTCTCTGATAGAACTGGGATAATGTCCTATGCAAACCTGGTGCTTTTATGGCTTTTTGGTGGGAGAAACAATCCTTTTCTCTGGGCTACGGGCTGGAGCTTCGGAACCTTTAATCTTTTTCACCGGGCGGTTGCAAGAGTTGCGACGATACAAGCGATTATCCATTCAGTGGGATATACCGTGTTAAGTCTAAGAGGTGAACAACATTTATCTTGCACAAATCTTTTTCTTTTATTGCTGACAATCTGGTCTTCGAGTCAAGTCGGTTCGTATCTTACATACTGGCCTTCCGCTTGGTGGTATATGGGGGCAGTGGTAAGCTTGACCATCGGTTGTGAAACGGCTTTTACTGATTCGCCATGTAAACATATAGGGTACCATTGGAATGAGCCTTCTCCTTGGGTTCTCATCTATCTGGCTCCGACGAACTCATTATGAGATTTTTCTTCTTGTTCACATAATCCTTTCAGTTGTGGTCTTGATTGGGTTGTTCATGTAATACCTTACTCCATCAACCTTACTCTCTAACAACGAACAATGCTAACTGAGATTAGTCACACAAGCATCTTTACTGGTGACTACGATAAATACCTCTGGCCGGTTGTTATCGTCTGGCTGTTGGATAGAGCTACTCGTCTCGTGAAATTGATCCATTGCAATGTCAATATCAGGCGCAATGGCGAAAAGGTACTGGCTTCGAATGGCACTGCATATTACGACAAGTCATCCAAACTCATTCGACTTCAAATAACCCCTGCATTGCAAAGTTCCATTCCTCTACCAGGGCAGTTTTATTATATTTACCAACCACTAAGATGGAGGGGCTATGAAAGTCACCCATTCACCGTCGCGAGTTGTTCCCAAATCTTGGGTTCTGAGCAATCCAATGTGCCCGGCCATTCTGAAGGGAACAATAATGGAACATCAACCAAGTACTCGCTCACTTTCTGGATTCGCCCATTTAACGGCTGGACGCGCAAGCTCCGTTCGGAATGCCTACGCGCCGCAGGATGCACAATTCAGTCACAGTTTCTTCTGGAAGGTCCATATGGCGTTTCGATCCCGCTATATAACTATGAGAATGTTATCTTGATAGCCGGTGGGGCTGGGTTTGCGGGAGTATGGCCGCACATTGAGGAACACATCAGGCGCTCACGTGAGATCCTCCCACATACAACAAGTCGTGATCTAGTTGCTGCGGAAGATGCGTCGCCCGTACCGCCATCCCAAACACAGAATTTAACATTAATTTTGGCGTCAAGGGAGCGGGGGCTTTACAGCGAGCTCACCAAAGGCGAGACGCTCCGCTCGCTAGGACAGATGGGAATCAATATCGAATTCTACTCAACATCGGGTCCCGACTATTCATTGCCCATAGCCCAAGAAGAACCGGACGAAAATACCTTGCTACTTTCGCAAGGGAGCGATATTTGCCGTGGCCGCAGGGCTTCGCCGTTGATACCAATCAAGTACGGCCGTCCGGATATTAAGAAGATAATCAGCCGAATTTTGCACGATGCTTTTGAAGCCGAGGAGTCTTTGATGGGTGCCGGTATGCGAACAGCCGTGTTGGTGTGTGGGCCAGCCACGATGGCGGATGAGACGCGGGCCGCAGTCCGCTATTCACTGAAAAAGGGATATAAGCGAATTGAATATTTTGAAGAGGCGTTTAATTGGTAAAAGTACTGAGCGTTGTATGATTTTGCTATGAGACAATTGAGATATATAGATGATAACATAAAATAACTAGAAAGAGGAACACAGGGCTAGGTTGGTAACTACATACTCCGTAGTTAAAGCCCATACATAGCTAATGGAGATCACCTTCGAGGAGGAAATGACTTCTTCCTGTTCTGCTTTGCAACGATATCCATCGTTGAATTAGGCAAAAAAGAAAATGGAAGTAGATCCTGTTGCATCGGCCGGGAATCGAACCCGGGGCCCGTCGATGGCAACGACGGATTTTACCACTAAACCACCAATGCTGATGTTGAAGGTTTCAGCAGAAAGAATGATTTTTGAGCGTGGTGGCCAGCTGCAAAAGGAGTTGTCTTCGTGGGGCAGTTTGTTTGCCTTGTTTGCACCAGGACGCGCTCAAAAAAAAAAAGCAACGAAAAAGGACAGAAGTATGAAGTTTGGTGGTAGGGTTGGAAATAGCTATCAGTTCTGGGGAGCTGGTGGAAATCACACTCTCTGAACTTCCTCCGGGAACAATCTCTGGTGATACATGGAAAATTGCAGTTTCCATACCCTCCTAGTTAGTTAATGTTTTGAATTCTTGTTCATCCTGGTGAATCTCCACTGGCAGACAACCTTGCAACTGCAATTGCTTTTCTAGAACTATAAGAGTTACGGGAGGGCGCGTCTTCCCAGGCTCCCAATCCTTACAACCCATCACATTTCTATATTTTTGGCGTCGATTCGATTCGATTGCTCTAGAGATGGAGGTCATTCAAGGTAAGAAACATGTTGTCTTCTCTTTTCAATGACACGGCTACTTTGCTCACTCTATCCCTTTCTAGAATACATCATCCCCACCTTCCACACAATACAACAGAACATCCCTCCATCCTTATACCTTCAACTTGCCTCTTACGCGGCCATAGCCAACGACCACATTCAGACCTTCCGGCTCACCTATGCCGAACCGTACATCATGAACCCCATCAACACCCTACTCAACTCGCCGCCAGATCTCTACTCGATCTTGATCCTTTTCTTCATCCTCGTAATCTCGCTCAAGGTCCTTGATTACGCGCGGCGAGTGATCACGTTTTGGGTTGTGCTTTTATTCCGGTTGCTGTTTTGGAGCGCGATTATTGGCGGTGGGTATTATGTGTATACGGTTGGGTGGGGAAAGGCATCACAAGATGCGGCGTGGATAGTGGGTTTGATGGAAGGGTTTATACGGCAGTTGTTGGCGGAGAAGGATGGTTCGGGAGGAAAGGGAAGCAAATCTGGATACAAACCAACGGGACGCGGGCACAGATAACAAGCCGTGCTAGAAACGGAATGAAATCGCCAGGACGGTTGCAATATTATATTGATTGCATTGGTGCATTGGTACATTGGTACATTGACAACATGTTATGTTGAGTTGTAGGTTGGGGTTCTTTTGGGCTGCTTTTTTAATTTGGGTGTTTTCTGGTTGGCTGCTTTTGATGATATAATTTCCAATTCAGAGATTGTCCACATCCTCTCGTTCTCCTTCGGTTGTTAAGCCGTAACTTGCATTCATTCGTGGTTTCCACGCACAACCATGAGTCGCCACTTATCATCGAGCGGGAGACCTCGGAGATCTGCTCAGACTGGCAAATCAAAACTGCAGAGCCAAGCTAGCAGTAGTCAAATTCGCAATGTGACTCTTACTAAAACGCTCAGTCGCGCGTTAGCACCCCGAACGTTCTTTTCACAAAACCTGGGTCGCGCTTTTTGATCCCTTTATTGCCATTTAACCAAGACTTTCGGGGCGCATTCAATTGTGCACCCGGACCTTTACTCCAAGTCATATTCTTGCTCATCCGCCGGTTCTTTCGGTTCCTGAGCCTCGTGGAACTGAATAGCATCATCGATGTAGCTTAGCACTCCGGCAATACTGTCCTCATCTTGGGCATTTAGTTTCAGAAAGGACACCATGCTGAAGTCATCAATTAATTGTGCGACGGCGCGGTTCAACCGTTTAAAGGAACCGCCACTCAGAAGTTCTCCCGTAATTGATGGATCAGCCGATGTTTCTTCCTCGGCCTTTTCGTCATCGTTCAACAAGTCGACATCAACGGACGCGAATCTCTTCATCTCCCGCTTTCCCACCACGCCTTTGACCTGATCCATCTTACTTAGTATATTTATGTGTGGCATCTCGAGTAGAATCATGGCCGACATTGCGCTTAGGGTGCCAGCGAAGAATTTTGCGCGATCCACAGCGAATGTGCTTTCCATCAGATATGCGGCGCACATTGAAATGTTCAACGGACCGGCCCGAGAAAGGTATTGGATCAACGATGGCAGCAGAGGGACATGAGTGTACAGTTCTATCTGACCCGGCAGGTCAAAAATAATCAGGTATTCTTCGCTGAGCGGGTCTAGAGCTTCGTTGAAGAAATCGAGGTTCTGAAGCAGGAATTCAAAACAGTACATTAAGCCGCCGTTGGGGCCGAGACCCAGCTCCTCCATCACATCCTCGAGCGTTATTAAGTCGCGAATGTCTAGATCTGGTTCGTAATCAAAGGTTTCTGCCGCAGGGTCGAGATTTACGTAGAAGCAGCTGCGTCGGCTATTTTGAAGGTGTTGGATTAGGGCGGTGCAAAAAGTGGTTTTGCCGGCGCCCGCTGGGCCCATGACTAAAACGCCAAATTTCGACATATTTGTCTTCTGAAAAGGAGAGCAGACAAGTATCGACAGAGAATAATTCGATTTTATTGCCTCTGCGGGCTCTCGACCCGAACGACCGTTAGTGGTAGTTTATCTATTAGTTTCGATGATTGGCGAAGTGCGATGAGCTGCGGGAAGCGGTTGCAAAAGAAGAACTGATAACATACATATTTCCCTCAGTTTGGTATTCGAGTTGCTTCAGCGCGATTCTTCAGGCTATGCCATTTTGACGAAGCCGGGTGCATAAAGGCCGAAGATGCTGTTGAGAATTCGACCTTCGGCGGGATAGGTATTCTGCCGTTTGCCACCGCCTGCCCTTTTCAGTGGGCGATGTCGCAATACGGGCCAAACAGAAGCAAACCAGTCGGATCGGAGCCCCGAATACAACGGAAAAAAACCCAACAGAAAAAATTACTCCGCCCAGCAGCCCCCCTCCGACGCTGAGAAATAGTCCGGTCCCCCCTCTTCTCCCCCTTCACAGCGAAAAGAAACTCCGAACCAAAAATATTTCTCTCCTCCCCCCTCCTCCTCTTCTCTTCCTCTCTTAAAACTCCCATCGATATTTCTTTCCAACCTCCCCCCTCCCATCAATCTTCCCTCGTTCTCACTTATTCATTCCCATCAATTCCATCAATTCCCCTTTTCCTCTACATCTCGCATTTAATTGTCTTTTTTGTTTGCTAATTTTCCGGCACAATGGGTTCCATTTCGAACGGTGTGCAGAAGCGCGAGGGGACTTTCCTCTTCACCTCAGAGTCCGTTGGCGAAGGCCATGCAGACAAGATGGCGTAAGTCTTTTCTGTGAAAATCCATCATTGGCATGTCCACTGGATGCTAACAGTCTATGTAGTGATCAAGTTTCTGATGCCATTCTCGATGCTTGTCTTGCTGAGGACCCCTTGTCAAAGGTGATTTTACCCCTCCAGCGCTGACACCAGCACTTGCCAAAAGAAAATGAGTCTAACGCTGCCAAATCTCAGGTTGCCTGCGAAACTGCAACTAAGACTGGTAAGTGTTCCTAATAATTGCCACAACTCGTTTTACTTACCTGCTTCGATAGGTATGATCATGGTTTTTGGCGAAATCACCACAAAGGCCAACCTTGACTACCAACGAATCATCCGAAACGCCATCAAAGACATTGGCTACGATGACTCTGCCAAGGGTTTCGACTACAAGACTTGCAATGTCCTTGTGGCCATTGAGGAGCAGTCTCCTGACATCGCCCAAGGTCTTCACTACGATGAGGCTCTGGAGAAGTTGGGTGCTGGAGATCAGGGTATCATGTTCGGATATGCCACCGATGAAACCCCAGAGCTTTTCCCATTGACTCTCCAACTTGCCCACAAACTTAATCGCGCCATGAAGGATGCTAGAGTGGATGGCAGCCTTCCATGGTTGCGTCCCGATACCAAAACTCAGGTCACCATTGAGTATGCTCACGACAATGGTGCCGTGAAGCCTCTCCGTGTCGATACCGTGGTCGTCAGCGCCCAGCACAGCGAAAATATCAGCACCGAGGAGCTCCGAAAAGAGATTTTGAACAAGATCATCAAGAAAGTTATTCCCAGCAACCTCTTGGACGACCGCACCATTTACCATATCCAACCTTCCGGCTTGTTCATTATCGGTGGTCCTCAGGGCGATGCTGGTTTGACCGGCCGTAAGATTATTGTCGACACATATGGTGGCTGGGGTGCTCACGGTGGCGGTGCCTTCTCCGGAAAAGATTATTCCAAAGTTGACCGTTCCGCTGCTTACGTCGCGCGATGGATCGCCAAGTCTCTTGTCAACGCTGGCCTTGCTCGTCGTGCTCTCGTTCAGCTCTCCTATGCGATTGGTGTTGCTGAGCCGCTTTCCATCTTCGTTGAGACATACGGCACCTCCACCAAGACTTCTGACGAGTTGGTGAAGATCATCAGAGATAACTTCGACCTCCGACCTGGTGTTATCGTGCAGGAACTCGACTTGGCTAAACCCATCTACTACCAGACCGCCAAAAACGGCCACTTCACCAACCAGAACTTTTCCTGGGAGAAGCCAAAGACTCTAAAGTTCTAAATACACTAGTTCTCTGCCTGTCTTTTCAAAACCACGAATTGAATGGGTCATGATTGTGACGATTTTGCTTTGTTTTCAACAACTCAAAGCATGGCTATAGACGGATCATTCTTCCTGCCGCTTTCCTTTCTCTCATTGCATGGGGCCTATGACCACCACGGGCGCTTTGGCAAAAAATTCAACATGTGATACCAATTTCTTTTTTCTGGTTGGCGGCGTTATGGAGGGCGTGGCAAAAGTTTCAACAGAATTTGTCGAGTTTCGGTACATAGAGAGTGTAACGCACTAATTGATCGATCTCTCGGGAGTCGAGACGACGGGAATGTTATATAATGGAATTGATCATCAGCCAGTTCAAGCGGGAGTAGCTGTCGATCTCCCATCCCAGCACGGACAGGGGCCGATTTTGGCCATGGAGCCTTTCAAATGTATGCCTTTAGCTCTGCATCTTGTAACTAAATTTGAGCCTTCTCAACTGATGCCGCATATATGCACCGAGTATACGGAGTAAATATAACTCAATTGTAGAAACTCAGTTTTTATCATCATGAATTCTAGACTGCGAGCCCTCTAGGCTCTTGGGTTGGGGTGCTGTGCGCTGTACTTAACTGTTTGGATGACGTAATCTAACTACTGTGACCAAAACTTAGTTAGCTAGTTACACGTCCCCTGTCGCGCACCGCCAAGTCTGACGCGTGGGAAGAGGCTATGCGAAATGAACAAGACTGACTGACGAGTTTATGGCTCCAATTGACCTGAATGATCCCAATGATATTTGCTAGCGTTTCTATATGAGTTAATTCTTTATTCTTCTCTTTTGCATCTATATTTTTTTTCTCTCATTAGTGTGGATGAATGGCATCCCACCGAAGCATGACGGTGCTTGAACCTTCGTCTTCAGCGTCCCTAAACGCGCAACATGGCTTCGCAATTCCGCCACTGAAAAGGAGGAAGATATTTCATGATGACCGCAACGGCAACGGCAACGGCAACGGCAAAAGCGAACTTCCTCCCATCATTAACATTCATGTGTGTTGCGTGCTTATACGGCCCTCTTCTTTATCGTCGACGCAAGCTCTACTAATACTTCACGCATAATAGCCCTGCGGCTCATCGTTATCAGACAAACCCCAAACCTTGATACCTATCGCTTTTTTACCACGTTCCAGGCTACCGCTATCATGGCTGGACCTCTCTTCGAGTCCGTCGCGAAGCATCCCGCCGGGAAAGCTCTTCGTTTCCGATATCCTTGCCCTCGACGTTGGGTTGCAGGACAGAGGACAGGATGTTGTCCTAGTCGCCCGCCTCCATGTTGAGAAACGCCCGTGTATGAATTCTACTACCCCGATTGGCGGTATACTGCGTCAGGAGGAACTATATATCGTTGAGAGGGTTAAAAAAGGTATATATGCAGTATGCGCCTTGGGATGTCGTATTGGAGAAGGAGACATTGTCGTTGCTTCCAAAGGTTGGAATGCCGAAAAAAGCCCCAATCCGTCTGGTTTTCATTCGGCGGCCGGAGAACAAGATTGGCTTGAGAGAGCTCAGATCTCTGTTCCTTTTGACGGTCAACACTTGAACAAATCTATCGTAAACAATGTGAAACTGGTATTCGAGCAGGGGCCAGGAAGTACCGAAGATGAAAGTGTCACTATACCGCCCAATCATATGGGTGTACAGGGAGGAAACACGCCCTTAGAACTAGCATCACTCTATGAAGCGGTTCATCAGGGGCCTGAAGACTCGACTCAAATCCTCGCAGCGATGGGGGCTGAAGGTATGTTACCTGCATCTATCGTGGTAAATATACTAATTCGTTTTTGTTTTTAGCAGAGTCTCCGTGTCCAAGAGATATGTTATATAACCTCAAAACCCAGTATCTTGAAACTCTTTACATATCCAAGGTATGCTTTTCTCCAACCTTGACTTGGACGAGTCAGACAGTTTACCAGTTGTAGTCATCTGTGGCCTACTTTGCGAAAGGACCACTTCCCCGTGCGCGTGCGGCTTTTCAATCTATCAAGGATGCTACAACGACATGTGTTTCGGATCTTTGCTACTTTTACCGGGAATGCATTCTCCCTGTCAAAAAAATGGATATCAAATACCGAGATTCTGTGCCGGAAATTGTGCGGAACTTCTCTCTAGACCTACATCAAGACGGCGCGCCCACTGCATCTACACCCAAAAATGGAAAACGCAAAGGCAAAAAGAGAAAGATCGGGAGGGACGGTTTGTATCCGGGCGAAGAGGGACTAATTTCAAGATGGTGGAGCAACAGAAACGTGACGGAATTTCCTCTGGGATCTTTTGGAGACGGGGAACTTAAACGAATGGTGGCGGATTTGCGTTTCCGCGAGACTCAACTTCAGATTCTTTTAATTCTCGAAACGATGTCCTTAGAGGGCTCTACGGATGAAACACAAGAAAATACTCCGAACTCTGGAACGCAAAATGCAATGCCAACCAAGGGTTCAAAGAAGAGACCACAAGATTTGAGTGTGCTACTCGAACTACTTGTTGACAGGCTCTGTATATGGCATACAGTAAGTTCGAACGATCCCATCTCACCCGATTCTGTGGATGGGCAAGAAAAGTGCCAGCCTACAGGAAAGGCGGAAAACGATACGCTACGCGACTTTTGCACAGAGGTCATTATTCCATTTTATGCGTCTCGACTTCCGGAGCCATGCAAAATTCTTAGCCGCAAACTGGGTGGGCCGATATCCGCGTCACCTAAACGTCCAGCGATATCATCCCAGAAGCGTACTACAGAAAACACCAATGGAGCAACTAAGAAACCAACTCAGAAGTCCCGTCGAACGCTCCAAAGAGTGTTAACCGACGAAAAAGCGGCTGCAACACGGTCTATTCCCTCTCTACGTCGAGAGAGGAGTTGTGCAAGCGTTCCAGAACTTAAGCGGGAATCCAGTGAGCCAGTTTCTTTGTCATTGATATCAAGCGGACGGGGTGCCATCCAAAAACCCAAGCGCATAGACAATAGGGAAATAGATCTCAATGCTGTAGCAAAGCAGCATGAAGCGAAACTCAAAAGAATGGCGATGCTGGTTGAACAAAAGAAGGAGTTGGATGCAGCCATCAATGCCCTGAGGAAGCCGAATAGAGAGTTAGTAGCTAGGAACTGGGTGGATTCTGCGACCAAGAGAGTTTCGACTGGGAGCTCAAGAAAGCAAAAGGATCCCACGAGGAACCCATTGGGTGAAGGAGTACAGGTTATGGCTACGCCGAGAGGGAATCGAAATAAAGATTGTGGGATAGTCAGGGTGCCGTCCATCTCAACTCGTTGGGGGGAACCAACCGAAGAAACAGGCCTGGCGAGACCATTGAAACCCGATGTGAAAGTTGCTATATCCCCCACTCCGCGGTCACTGAATCCATTCGAATCGAGACGAGGCGGGGCTAGGTCCGTCCCTATATTCGTCGAGGAAACCCCGTCAAAACCTTCATATGCCTCCAGCTATGTTAATCCTTGCGCTCCTGCCTGTGTAGAGCCTACCGAGACACCGTTCAAGGTTCCTAAGCCGTCGCGACAAATCAGTTCAAGAGCGTTCTTGGCTGACTTTACCACGCCCACGAAACCCCCAAGACCTTGGATTAAAAATGGGGTCTTTGCCACACCCACAAGACATAACATTCAAGCTGGCAATGAGTCTGTCCCCTTTGAAATACAGGAGACCCCGGCCCGCCCCGTATCGCGCCCACTTAACGGATCGAAATTGTCTGGACGTGCGTCCGTTAATTCGCCCGAAAAGGCTATTCATGCGATCTTCAGCACTCCAATAAAACGGGCCAGCTTTGTTGCCAGCCAGAATGCATCTCCTGCGGCACGAGGACCCGGGTTTAGGTCCGAGAATTCAATATATGATCAATTGGGATGGGATAATGATGTCGATGACGACGATGATGAACTTGCATGACCTTGAGGTATAAGAGGCTAATATCGATCCACAAAGTATACCCTGTGTTTGGGATTTACCCTTTCAATTCCTAACTTAGAGAATACGGTCGCTATATATTATATCATAATTCCTTTCACCATCCCGTGCTAAACGATGAAGATATTTCATCCGCACAGAAGATAGAAATGTTGAGTTCATTGGCCTACTACTTCTCTACGCCGTTCTTGTGACCGTACCATATATGACTTGGCCATCTTTAACCACGCTATTGCACACAGTTCCAGTATCAATAGAGCACATAAAAATCGTTGAATACCTCTATGTGGGATCAATGATACCTTTGGGGAATATCGTATCTCTAAATTTATATTTTCATTTTCAGCGCTTGGGGGGTAGTTTCAACTCCTTAAGTCGGAGAACCACGGATGACCAAGAAGCATTTTTATCTGCGCCCTGTTGTCAGGGTGAAGTTTGAGCATACTTCTTAACAAATCAATGAATTGATCTGTATCTTCTGGAGAAGCAACGGCCGCCTTTCGACGAAGGTCACGCTTCTTGGTCCAGAATACTTCAGGGTCGATCTCTTGCGCCTCTATGAGCGGGTTATTAGGTGTCATGGAGAGCAAACTTAATGGGAAGCGGCGCGGCTATACATACGTCCTTCTTTTGCGCAGAACTCGTTCAGGTTCCAATACTGTTCCCAGGCAGGAGGAAGAGGGCCAGCGAATTCAAGCGTATGGCGTATAATGTAATCACGTTGACTCGATCCCCACAGCAAGTTGCCCGCATAATTTAACTCATAGAGCTATTTTATATTTCTAAATCAGATATTTTGAAAGTGCTGGATGGAAAAGTAATCGAGAATAGGGACTTACAGTACACGCAGCCGCCCAGATATCTATGGGTTTATTCCAGTCAGAGCAGATTTTGCCTTCTGAAAGCTCGCAGAAGGTTACCTCAGGCGCGCGGATAGCTATTGGAGTGTTTGATGGTGGTCTTTTATCTGACTTTCGAAATGCTAGGCCATGTTACTATCAGCTGTTAAAGAGTATAACTGGAACGGGCGAACTTACAGTTTCCAAAATCCATAATCTTGAGTTTAAGGGGTTTGACATTTGCAGCAATGCCTCCTGATGTACTTTTTAAATAATCCACCAAGGATATGGCTGGAACAAGATATGCGGGGAGTGAGTCGTTCTGATCTGATGGGCTCCGGGCCACAACAGCGACACATTCAGGGTTGGAAAAATACTCCATTATTGATTCTTCTGAATGATCTTTTAGCTGAGGTATGCTGACCCCAAGATTCCCTAAATGAAGATCTGTATCGGCTTAGAATTGCTTGGTATCTTTGCAATGACTGACAAGGTTCATACCGCCATGTGTCACCCCTTGATCATGCAGGTATGAGAGTCCCATCATCATCTGGAATGATATCTCTTTTGCATGAGCTCTGAAAGCTGAGGTATACTTGAACTTATTCATGCCTGCCACAACTTCAGTAACAAGACAATCATGTGTCCCATTTGGTCCTTGGATTGTGAAATCATCCAAAACGCTGGTGATGTTCCCATAGCCAGGGTGATCATTATGACCAGATTCTCTTAGCCATCGAAGAATCTGAATCTCATTGTTTTCACCAGTGATGCGTGAGATGTTAATTTTGACAGCAACATAGCCACTGTGACGGAGTGTCAGCATATATCAGTGGATTTATGAAAGTCGTAATTTGATAAATACACCGGAGTGGCTTACAGCGGGCCCAAAAGGTCTTTTGCTAGCCATACTGTGGCAAACGCGCCATGGCCTAGCTTTTGCATGATTCTATATCTTGGTTCTCGAGATTCGGAGGTCGGCTTTTTGGGCAAGATATCCCCAAGCTGTACAGGATGATAGCCTCCTGGTTTGTACATGCGCATATCCTCTATATCATCATCCCCGTCGTAGAAGAACATTGAGATTGCCATCGTTGAGGCGCGTTGAGTCAAGACAGAGATATAAAGTGTGTTATTCAAATGCGACTTCTTGGGAATTGAAGTCAACAGGGTCCTAGTTGGGCATGGGTGTGGAAATGTAAGAAGAGATGGGGAATGCAGCACAGCAAAAACCGAGAGCTCACCTTAGCAAACACATAATTAACTACGGAGTATATTGAAAAGAGGGCATATTCCGGGATTCCTCCACATTGCTCCGGGTATGCTTTTGCAGCAAAACACAAGTCCGCGGGCACTAACTGACTACAACCCTGGTTGATTGCTGTGAAGAGTTCGGTTGGCGTTCCAGCCTTGCATGGAGCTGAGGGCTTGATCCCAATAGAGCCAGCCAATAGGAATTACCTCCCATCCACAACATCAGAGTGATGGCGGTTTGGGAACGAGTTCCTCATGCAGAATTAATCACTCAGTGCGGAGTACACCTACGGAGGACAGCACAGTGGCTGCAAGATCTCGCCAACTAGAGATGCAGAGCGTGGTGACGAGCTGAGAAGCGAAGGCCTTTTGGCATTCTAGATCAGGGCTGGATTCCATACAGATTTGTCGAGTGTTCGCATGGATATCTTTCAAAGGGTGGATGTTTTGTTAACTACGTAATTATATCATCGTATGACCTTGGAACACATCATCTATCACAAAGGCATAGTTATGCCGACTCGGGCGATTTAATTGACTTCAGCAGCGCCCCAAATTCAACAGATCAGATGATATGTCTCCTCAAAGCCATCGCCGGCGGTAATCCGTGATATCCCTCGCATGGCCAAACAATTCTATCCTCGTATTCCAGGGGCTTGATCTCAGCCTATGAACAAGGCTTGTCCTATTCGTAGACTCGCCTCCAGCACTATGAACGGCAAGAATCTATCTATCTCAACCATGCTCAGTGTTTGTGGAGCATGGGGGTAACCGACTGGAGACCACCCGGACATTTTATAAAAGGCCCTACGGATACCCTTCCTTCTATTCTCTTCCTTCAATCTTCAGTGTCGAGTCCAACTTACTCTATATATATCCCAAAACACTCTTCAACTTCGCAGACCGGTTCAACAACCCAAGATGGAGCGGCGACCAGGTTCAAAGACAATCAATGACGTGATTGTTCTTTACATCTATGGAGCCCCTGAAGAAACACAACTCAACCATGAGCTGAAAGTGATCGAGGATTTCTTGACCACCTGGAATGCAGGCGGAAAAGTACGTACAAACACGGGGTACTCTATTCAGATTGTAAAATTAGCCACTCATCACCTATAGGACAAAAACGGGAAAGATACTCACCCTGCAGCGTGTCCTGCTGTAGCCGCTGTGGTGCTGTGAGTGCGCGCGAAGCCCCCAATTGTGGTGCCGCACTAATAGTAACTGTCCTTCCAGGTCAAGCGACCACGTTTCTGACAGTACCCCTTCGGAACAGAGGCACATCACTCTTCAATTGGCCTCTGCGGCTGGGTGGAACAGTGATCCAAGAGAAACAGACGCATGTGTACATGTGTATGCGATAGACGGAGAGGTTGCGAAGGGGTATAAGGACTACCTTCGCAAGAACACTTCAAAAAGCAGAAAAAACTCCTCCATTATCAAGGAGAAGATCGAAGAGGCTTTGAAGCACCCATTGTGAGGTCATCAACAGAGTGTCTCAGTAAGGATTACATTGTCAAACTTCATGAAGAAAATAGAAAGCTAACTGTCATTAGCTGGCTGAACAAGGCCAACAAAACATTTTGGCCACTGTGAACAGGTGTTTGGATTCTCTTTTTCAGAGTGGACAACTTCTTTATCAGGCAGAGATAGAATGTGTGTGGACTCGGAACTGAAGACATCATACTGCATTTGAACTTTAGTGAAAGATTCCATGAATCCAAATTTGAATGATTATCAAATCAACATAAAGTAAACACAGAGAATAGCAAGGACAGGCAGGCATGCATGCTGAGACACGACTGTTGGAAGTATCCTCACGCGATCTTACTTCGCATCCCAAGCCAGGATTTGGCTTGCGCTGCACTCGCGTTTGGTCCTTGCATCATAGCCACCTCATGAGACCTAGCATCCTGGCGTTGCATGCTCCGATGAAAACGTTTAACGGTTTCTCCATGACCCGACAACTCAAACGCATCGAAGATCATACGCTTCTCTTCGGACACTGCATCACCATCAACAGCGTTTAGGTACATCAGCGCAGCGGAGACGGGAAAGATTGTTAGATGCACTCCATAAGCCCCAGAAAGCGGATGCAAGAGCAGGGAAACAGTCTCGGCGATCTTCCGACAATATAATCTCGGATTTGTGTGTGGGGGAAAAACGGTCTGTGGGCTGGATATAATCCTTATTGTGCTGTACAGAATGGTGCATAATGACCAGTACAAACACATGATGTGGCATGCCGCAAGAAGATTGAGCGAAAATGATGATGAATCATCAAGGCTGTAATTTGGATCTATAACACCCAGCTCAATGCGCCAGTTCACAAGCTCTCTCTCCAAATCCCAGAAAGCCTGAAGCAGTTCACGTCGCAGTATTTCCTGGGCTTCTGGATCCTGGCAAGCATTCATTATATCCATATTTTCCAGCAATGTTGGGACCTCAACGAAAATATCAATCAAGCGATCCTTTGGCGTTTTGGGAATCTCTTCCCAAGGAATAGTTTTCCATTCGGGGTTGCTTAAAACAGTTTTTTTCCGGGCTTGAATTGCGCAAGTTGTCTGTGACAGAACATCGAGTCAGTATACATGTCTTGTGCTCCCATGAGGGCTAGGAAAGAGGATAATTCTGACAAGATGAAGCCTTCCGTCCACAAAGAATTGGTGCGAATATCCCGAAACGTAGGTTCTGGGTGGCTGCGAGGTCACAATAGCGAGCTCGCCATTAATATGACTTCGCCAGTTACGAGCCTGAGCTACTTTATCTCGGTCATCCTGTCCAAAAAATATCTGGCGCATCCATGAGCATAAGCGAACCATTTTCAACCAGTAGGGAGAATGGTCGGTGGGGGTACAGTACCTCATAAAGACTAAACATTCTGGACATGACGCACAAAATAGTTATGTTTTCTCTTGTTCGGTTGGCGAGGGCAGTAGACATTTCGCTCAGAGAGGCCATATAGCACTTGAGCCCCTCTTCTTTTTCCCATCGGCTGTTCTTTGCCTTGCCTGCAGCTGATAGGGACACGGCAAGCATCATCTTTCGAATGGCCGGCGACGCATGATAGAGTTGAGGGAGCGTATTTGTCCAGCCGCCACTGGTGTACCGGGTGATATGCGTTGGAAATTGTTTACTTCGGGGGAGATAAGCGCTCCAGAAGATACCAAGATACTTTTCCGCATATGCAGACTGTGCTAGAGTCGCGGGAAGGGTAACCTGGGCAGGGGCTTGATCGTCTCGACGGGCCTTGGGGAGGTCGATCCTGACATTGATGAAGCGCGTTTTACGTTCATATCCGTCGCATTTCAGTCCCAGCCGTAGGCATTGCCCACAAGCCGGGCGTTTTTTGTCACACTAGGCGCGGTTAGTCACGCATCGTGCCAAGTTCAGATCGATGACCTACGCCTCCTTTCTTCCGTATTTTGCAAGTACCACAGCTCGTGGATCTCCCGGGAACGCCCACCATCTTGTAGCCGGCCCCAATGGTAGTTATATCACGTGGTGAAGTCGCGCAGAATGCTTCCTATTGTGGAACTGAAGTGAACGAGCCACAACTTTGCTAGCGTGAGGTCAATGTTCTTAGGGGCTGTTCAACATTCAGACTTTTTGAATGTTTGCAGATTCTGGCGAATTCTGAATGAGGGCTGCCCCTGGAAATTGAAGCTTGCCGTTGGGCATTTTGGCGGTGTGGTCTCCAAGCAAACCCCAACTAGCTAGCTTGCAGGCATGGTTAACCGCAAAGATGCCGCAACGATTGGTTGAAACCAGAAAGATCTTCGTTTGACACATCACCAGAAAGGTTCAGGCTGAGGCTCGGCATTGCTACAGTCCCAATTTGCGCCCTTTCGTCGCTTGTGTGATGACAACGTTGGGCACATTACAAAGCCGAGATCATGGGTCCAGTGCTTTCCCAGGCGTTTATTGTTGGGTTAACTACTCCGTAGTTAGGGGAGGGAACCCGGGAAAGCCCCTCCAGCCCCTCCAGCCTTGAGGAGTCTTGGCGGCTTGGCTGTTCGTTGGGTTAAAGGCTGTGGAAGGGGGCCTGCGCTAAACCTGATCTGGTAGCTTTCTGCGCCGGAGCTAATCACGTCTCCAGAGCTTCAGTTATGAGCTTGACTCAAGCTCATCCTCTCATTTTCAATCAGCAACACCTGGACAAGCAGAGATTGATCGCCGTCTCTTCTCTCAAAGTTCAAACCGATTGAAGGGCGGAGCTTCCAACGAACTTGGTTAACTATCTCTTCAGACTTTGAAAAAAAAAAAACTGATCTCTTTTCACGCAAGATGGAAGATATAAATACCCACATCTTCCTTCTCCTCCCCCTTCATCATGAGCTCGCCTGTCATCGTCCTCTACAGCTTTTTACCGTTTCTCACAGCAAATCTCTGCTATCAGTCCGGCTGATCACCGTCCTCCCACCTTAACCATGGTGAAAGTCGACCGCCCACCAGCCAATGCCTTCGTGGCGGCAGTGAGGAAAGTCTACAACCCAATCGGATTCTCCAAAGGCTACAACTTCATTCTCTTCTTCATCTTTGCTGGGGCCTTGATGGGATTCACGCTTGCTCGACTCGAGTACCTCGATTATTACAACAGATTCTGCGGCAGTCCTGGCATCGGCGAGTGCTACTTCTTCACAAAGGGCATTGCAGAGATTGGCCTCATTATGCACCTTGCCACCGTCCTCCCAGCATCGTTCCTCGTTTGCTTCCAATTTGTCCCTGCGATCCGGCACAAGTTTATAATGATCCACAGAATCAACGGCTACGTGATTCTTGTTCTATCCGTCATTAGTACTATAGGCGCCTTCATGTCCGCGAGGCATGCCTTTGGAGGCAGTCTGGAGACTCAAATGGGCATTGGCTTTGTTGGGATCCTTTTCATCGGATGTATGGTTTTGGGATACATCAACATCAAGCGGTTGCAACTCGAGCAGCACAGAGCCTGGATGCTGAGAGGATGGTTTTACGTATGTTACACACAGACTGATATTTATAAAACATCGCGCTGACGACCCTTTCTTATTAAGGCTTCATCCATTATCACCCTCCGGATTATCATGGTCATCATGGCCACCATAATAGGCTCAGGTGATGAATATTACAGCCCCAAATTGTGTGCACAAATAGACTTCACGCTCGGAACGAATCGAACACTCGCAAACTACCCTGGTTGCGACGTCTTCTACTCCGGCGAAGATCTAAAGAAACAGGTCCTGGTAAAGGCCAAGTTCGGAGAAGGCGCAAATGCAATGACCTCCGGCACCGCTTTAGGTCTCTCTTTCGGCCCGGGCCTGTGGTTGGCATTTGCGCTCCACGCCATTGGGATTGAAATCTATGTACGTTCTCGAAGCCCCTCCTCCCCC
>LJPK01001001.1:135708-176739 GCA_001430945.1 Amauroascus niger
TGGAACCCCCCCCCCCCCCCCCCAAAAAAAAAAAAAAAAAAGATCCCGTACCATCCCCTTTTTAGTCACATATTTATAAAGAACTCTGGAATGATACAAAAGCTAAACGATTGTGATGTACTGTAGCTTCGTCTGACCCCGTTCGAAGCCGAAAGACTTCGAAGCGTATCTTACCAAAGACAACAAGAAGCCGGAATGAGGAACCCAGGCCGGGCTGGATTGACAGCTGACCGCCTGGGCGACGCGACAACATGGAAACCACCGTACGAGACATGTCCATCGCGCGATGAAGGAAGCGAACTTTCTACCCTTAAATGAAATTAAACGAATATACCCTCTGTCTAGCTTATACGATTTACAAGCATTTATTATGTTGAGGTGTGCGGTGTGGATTTGCTCACAAGCATCCCTACACATGGAAACCTGGCGCTTAATTAGAACGATGTATTTTGATTCCCCATTTTGATTCCCCATTTTTAGACCAATAATACCAAAAGTATCGCAGTGGCCTCTTGTATATCATCGTCGTCTTAGACAGCTACTTCCAACCGGAAAGGGGCCTTGCGCTCTTGTCCTCATCTGAGGCACGTGTGTGAGGCGTCGGGCCTTTACAGTTATATATTTTGTACTTGCATTTGTAGTTTAGATGCAGCTTGATCAATTGCAGCTTTTGAAATGGCCAAATAATTCCCCTATCCCATTCATTGCTGATTCAAATCAAAATGGTACAGTTTCTCATCTTTTTTCACCCGCCCAATATCACCAAAAAGCCTATGCGATTTACCTCCCCTACCTTTCATTAGGATTTTTTTCCCTAAGAGGCAGTTAAACTACCACTACCACAGCTACCACCTCCTCGCCTTTGGATGCAGATAATAGACACCTCCTCATCAAACACCCCATATGATCCCGACAAGCGGCTTCAACCTTCTCAGTCTATTAAAAGACCGCCATACATACACATCTTCAGATCGGTTTGAAACATTTGTCGTACACACTCAGCAACGGCGAAGCGTGATTTTTCTCTCAACAGCAAATCGTACCCATCACGGTATGCGCTCCAGAATTCATTATCCGTTTTAAAAACAGCTGAGTGTCGAGCCACTTGGCCCCTGCAGAGGTAGCAGAGTTTATGCTCGAGAGCGCGCTTTGCCTCAAATGAAGACATGGTGCGAACCCAGGGGGCCCAGGGCTCCTGGTATCAATGTTTAGCACCATTTGATCATATTGGTGTTCACCATCTTTTGTGTTTATATCATGATGCCTGTGAAGAGGTGCGGGTATCAGTAGAGTGAAGCAGAAAGCCTCAATCTTTCCACTAACTAGTTATATGTGGCAATTCATAGAAGACGTCATTGAAAATAGAGTCGACTCTTTGAGAGAAAAGTCCTTTTATTCATATACATCAAAACACATTTCCATCCATATGACAGTATTTCTTATTTCCAACTCTGGTTAATCTGTGTTCAATGCAGTGTGTCTTTGGACACTGTCACCAGTGCAAGCTTCTGTAGTTTGCTCCATTTCCTACCTTCCAGGAAAGGGGGTAGGAGTGACAAACCACGAACATAGTATGATATTCACAGCCTGTACTGAAATAAAACCCAATTCTCAATCACAGCATAATAAACACAGCGGTATCGCAAATGAGCAGGGCATGTTGAAATGGCTGATTCACTTGGAATGTTAAAGAAAACGAGTCACCTTTGCTGTGTATAAAAGGAGGTCATCTTGCTGGCAAGAAATCCTGAGCTTCTTACTCCCCAAAACACCTCTCAAATCAGTTCCATCAGTTCATGCATCTTTCAAATTGTTGTAAATCTTATCCGGGACCTTTACCTGTGGGTTAGCACATAGCCTCATTTGTGTGATCGACTTTTCCACTCGACGACATCAAAAAAAGGTGCTATTCTTTTCATTAACTTCCTTGAAAGACATAGTGTCTCGAAAAACGATATCACGAAGGATTTATTATTCTTGGCAATAAGAAGAAACACGAAACGATGGACTATGACAGTGACTCGGACGACTCAGTGTCACAATCCTCTTGGTACCGCGAACGCGGACAACGCAACAATTCCGGTGCATTTATAGATCCTTGCCTTATGTACCAAATGTCTGGCCGTGCAGCGCCGTTAGCTGGAGGCCGGACATCCTCTGGAAATGCAGGTCGATATTCCGAAAGGAATAGAGCAAGGTATCTAGGTCGAGATGATGAAGATGACGAGGATGACGCAGAGTACAGAGGCACAAGGGGTATGGGACACTCGAGCGGCAACCATAGGGGAAGAGCCAGCAGAAGCGGACAAGATGGCCGAGGCCGAAGAGGAACGGGGGGCATGGCAGGTGGTGGAGAAGGTGGTGCTGGCAGACACAGGTCTGGCATAGGAGGTCTGGAAGACGACGAGGACAGTGGATTCATGGCAGACGTCAGTGAAATGAGTGGCGCGGAAGCAGCACGAGGATCCAGGCAGCGTACACCTGTATTCTGGCACCCAGGCGAACAAGGCCGTAATAATGGCTTTATTTCGCGAACACTGGGGCGGGACTCTCAGGGTAGATATGGTGGCCGGTCAAGTACAGATCAACGCCGTCACAGCTACCACTATCACTACCACCGGGACCCTCGAACATCCATGGCGGGCGCATATCAGCGGCAAGGGGGCCATCGGGCTCAACAGAATCCATTTGCTGGTTTATATGACTATTATACTGCAACGTATTCAAGCGACTCCGATTCCGACTAGGAAAGACTTATGTGGTTCCTCATGAGCGGAGGAAAGATGGTTGTTCGTATGAGAAAATTGTCTGCGGAGGCATCTGCATTTGCAATAACAGATTGTGTACCATAGAAGGAATTTCGGGTATTACCATCGCCAACGGATGGATAGCGCTTTAACCGGTGAGCAGAGAGAAATTGGACATCGCTCTTCACTTTCATGTATTTCTTACTCCCAGTATGGAAGTTTTGCCGCATTTGAAGATTTTCTGATTTGATGCCGCCCGAGGTAGAGTTCCACATAGCCGGTAGACAATAAGGCAGCCATTGAGGCAAAACTCCTTTCTCTTATCCAAGCTTGCATGTGAATAATCACTCTTGCTGAGAGTGGCGGCTATAAAACTCAAAGGCAAGTTCCAAAACGCAGCATCCGTTGATGAGGTTTTGGGGATAGCAATCTGCTTGAGAAAAATAGCAGCTTGGGCAATAGAAACTAAACGCTTCCCGGGCGTGGTTTCAATTAGCTAGGTAAATAATCTGGCTCAAGCTTCACGCAAAACAAGCAGGCATGCGTATTCATATGGTGAACAGGTTCTCCGTAAACGACCAACATGGCCGCAACGCAATGGTGCAATCTCCGGAAAACATTAGCAATAGAGCAATGACTCGTGTTCGAACTACCCTGAGTTCTAGGATTCGTTATACTTCCATCCGACCAACTCACGCTTCGCTTTCTTTCCTTTTGCCTCTGCAACACTGACCGTGTCTGTGACACTCGCTGAGAAACGGGAGAGAAATCCCTCGTGCTACGAGAGATGGCGCACGTACGGGGACCGAAGGTCTCAATGTGGCCCGGAGCGGACTGTTCGCAGTTTTATGTTCCACGGGGAGACATGATTGGAATTTGGGAGCTGTCGGAAATAGACAAGAGCAGGCGTAGGCATCTGTTGCCGAAAGCCGGGAATAGTTACGGTCGTTCGCGGCGTTTGCAAATCGAACACACGCTAAGCTTTAGAAGCTTTTTGATGATCTTGGGATTGCATCGGGAGAGGGATCATCGATGATCGATCGCAGCCGTTACAGGTCTTATAAGTTATTGGTCACCCAAACCCGCTCAGTAGTTAACTGGCTACTCAGGGGTTGAGATGGCCAGGCGGGAACGAAGATCCGAAGAAGGGCCGAGAAGCAAATGCATGGAACAACGGATGATCTCTGGAGCCGTTCAACAGAGTCAACTATGGAGAAGTTTACTCCGTATAACTTATCAGCCGAAAACGATCTTCCAGACGGTGGGAGATCTTCGCGCTCTTGGTTTTCCCCGGGCGAATAATCACGTCGAATCGGCATCCTGGCAAGGAACACGTATAACCACAACCAAACGTTTCACGGCACAATCAGAACAGCCCATTCGGTTGGAAAGAATGTGTGTCGAGATTTCAATCGTACAATTCGTCTTGGGAGGGAATTAATTTTAGAACCTTTTTCTTGCTTGTACAGCTTGAGAACCCCTGCCCTGCAAGACGGTCGCCCTGCATAAATCTCCGATTTTGTTTGACGGGGTTTCGAAAACATCCGTTCCGCGCTTTTGACTAACTACCTCCTCCCCCGAGCGTCATCCGTTTGGTTAAATAAGTATACCTGGGCTTGTTGGACTCGACCATCCGGGCTACGGCTTCGGATGATAATGCTTATGTCCTGCGAAAATATTGTCCATGTTGAGGGTATTCGGACATAAGGGTCATACGGGAGACAAAAGGCGCCCCCAGACTGAAATTTTCGAGAAAAAGAATTGGATAGGATGATAGGCTTTTGCACCAACTAGTTAATAGTTCCACCACGGTCGGGGGCAATCATTTGAGATCAGTGCACAAGGATACCCAGGGAGCAAACACCGTCGTAACCAACCGATTGCCATTCGTTTTCGGCTCATATGCGACAAGATAATCCGATGAAGGTTGGCGCCACATGTAAGTCAAAGACAGTGACTGGTTGATGCATGTGGCTTTAGGGACCCCATCTGTGTTCAGCTGTTTCCCCTATCGCCGAGCTTTGTTTCCCCAAAGAGCTTCCGAGTGCCAGCATGCGGCATAAATTTTGTTTCATCATCCTAGTGGGAATCGACATTACTGCCAGTTATGCTCCGCTACCCGGACGGTCTAGATTGCAAACGAAGAAACAAAGGAAGGCGATAGCCGTCCGGTGACTCACGAGGGGCGATTGCTACTCTACAAGGGATTCCAGATCCCTAGGCGAGATAGGAGAAGAGATGCAATGAGTCTGAGGAGAGATCTACTGTTCGGTCGGCCTGAACATTGCCTGCCTGTTGGGCAACGGGTCAGGTGATGGTAGTTACCATCAATACCTGTTCGAGACCTACTCCAATGAACCCAGTCAGCCTGAGACTTGCATCCGGCATCCGTACCGCCAGTTAATACTCTCTGAACAGAGCCATTGTGTGAAAACTGGCCGGAAAGATATCGACTACAAACCCCCCCCCCAGGATTGAAAATCGCGTTCACAAACAGCCCGGTCATCAATCAAAGGCAGGAATTGAAACAGAAAAAAAAAAGGGAACGGGCAAGCCACAGCGGTATTCCCTTCTACCTGCGAAATTGACATCCAGTCAAAGGCTCGGCTTTCCCGGATCCTACCAATCAGGCATGCATTCTAGGATCTGCCCACTCGATGGCAAAAACGATCGAAGTCATGGGATCCAAAATGCCGCACGAATCAAAGGCCTGGATCAGCAACGTCGTGTGTTATCCCTGGGCTGGACGGCGAATAACCAACTCGCCTCAGCAAACCTCAGTGCCCCGAGTCCTGACTCTGTGGTAAAGGAGCAGGATGTTTAGTCAAATATCGAACTGCTTGGACGAGGATCCGATGGGGAGCTCTAATGATTCCCAAACAAGTGCGTAATGCTGCCGCGCAATATGTTTTTACGAAAATGAAGTTAAGAGGAAAAGCGTGAGTTTATTTTGTTCCAAGGGAAGACTTGGAAAGATTTGGAAAGCCGATTGATTCCCGGTTACTTCCAAACATGTTGTCGATCCTGAGATCCTCCGGTAGCCATCCCGAATTGGAAGAGGGAAGCAGCGACCTCAAGAGTGACCCTAGGACGGAGCCCAGATTAACCGCAGAAAAAACTTTGCTCTCGGAGGCAAGACCCAGTGGGAACACGTATGTACTCTCTGTCGCAAGTTTATATTGCCCGGATAGCTTTGCAGCTGTGGCTCAGCGATTTTGTGGTTTGATATTAATGTTTTCGGCTGTGGGGTTCCACATTCAAGCTCGATTAGTTCTGGGGCCTTCGTCTCAGTATCTCTCTTTTTATATATCTTTGCAGTTTCGCTGGTCTAGGGGGGTGAATGGGGCTAGATATGCCGGCTTGTGGGTTATTTGGGAAGTTACACAGATTACTCTGTATATTAAGGGAATCTTTTTCACATGTGAGCCTAGACAGGCAGCTCCAGCCAGACGGGCAGAACTGAGTGCTGAGAATGACTGCGTAGTTAATTATATATGACTTGTGTCATGCAAGAGAGGACATGCAAGTATGTACTGTACCGGGTCTCGTGGATAGAGCAGGAAGCTAAGTAAGTACTTGCGGTGTTTGTTAGCATACGTTAGCCCAGCCTATTTTATCCCTGCAGCGAATTGCCGGTGTTGGACAAGAGAAGTCAAAATAGGCCACATGAGCTGCTTGCATAACTACTGCCTGCTCCACAGAAGATATAGGGCCGATGCGAGGCGTTGCACGGGAGTCGGTGTGGAGTCGGGCCTTGTTACATGCTGCTACTGCTACTGTTACTACTTGTTTTTTGCTTTTTGCCATTTTTGTTTTGCGGTTTTCACAGATATATGCTGTTGATACTTTGAATCTCGATCTGCCTTTTGAATTTGTGATGTTGGAAACTTGGAACGATAGAGAAAGGATAGGAGAGGGTAAAGCGGGGGTGCTGTTATCGTGATGCAGTGTTTAGTTCTGTCTCAGCTCAAAGCAAAGAGAAGTAGGAAGCGGACATCAATATTGTGTAAACAAAAGAACATTTGTGCCGACCTGCGATGGATATAACTACATACTCACTACATACAAGTAACTGCGATGGGTGTACTTCCGTACATCGTAGTTTGTTACCCCACTTGTGAAGATTCTCTCAGAAGGGCCGAAGCGAAGAGAACGCGAAAGATACTTGAGCAAGGGGAATTGATATCTCACGCCAGGAGCCAACTAACTGGTTAATTAGGTAGTTAATTAAAGGTTGGGTAATTTACACTGCCTTTCCGGAAACTGAGACCATGTTTGTCTGCACAGATGTTTATGCACACTGGCGGCCCATGGGAGGGTAACTAGTTAACTATGTTACTGTACAAGAATGTAGGGCAACTTAAATCTTCCTGCAGGAAGTACTCCGTAAATGTGACTAGGCAAATGCATGCATTTACATGGTACTGGGTGGGCGGGTGATCAGCCATGCTTTGCTTAACTATCCCCCCAGCCCAGCCTTCGTATAGACTGCACAGTTGAGAGATAATTATAAGATCCGTCGTATGCTGCTCCGGACTCCGAAGGCGTGATGATAGGATGATGACGACGATGACTCCTATTTGCCAGGGGGGGGCATGATTTGCAAGCGGTAACTAACTTCTCCTAGCGGGGCGCACGGACGGCGAACCACGGGTCAAGGGATTTTCCGCTGCCAATTTCTCGAGTTCGGGTTCGGTTTCTTTTGGATTGAGAGGTTATGAACCAGAGGCTGGGAAGTCCGGGGTAACAAGATAACCAAAAGGTTGAGAGTCATTTGTTGGAAAAGGTCACTAAAGGGGTTCTAACTTCTCCGTCCTGTTTTGTCAACAACAGATGGTACATAGTTATGTGGACGAAGTACGGAGTAACTACTGCATAGTTACCTAGTTAGATAATCTTGAGGTGCCAAGCAAGATAGCTTCTTTGGGGCTCGATTTAACTCAGAGCCAAGAGAAATGAGATCCCATGCCAGCCAATCAGTAGCCGCAGTCTCGTGCCAAGGCCGCGTTAGTCATCCAGCCCGGGCCTAGCGCAGAAGCGATTTAGCGAGTTTTGGGGGGCCATTTCTGCCTGGAAGCCGGAGCACATGACTTCTGCCCTTTTTCGCTACCAAAACTTCCCCCCTCACCCATTTTCTTGCGGCTTTTTTCCTTTTTGCCAATTTGTCTTTTCTTCCCTTCTCAGGCCGATACATGCACTCACACCACGCACTCATACTGATGTTGCTGGCGTGAAAGAGCTGATGGAAAAGACAGGAAGAGCTGAAGCAGATCAAGGGCAGGCCGCAGAACAGGACGGAAGCAAAGCAAAGGTGAATGAAAAAGCAAAACAACGCGTTTTTGAACCCTGCATATTCTGTCACCACACTCGAACTCGAACGACTCTCACCTGGCCCACCATTCATTCCCTGCCCGGCTTCGAACTCGACGTGCCTTTTTCACGGGCGGACAAGCATCATCATCATCATCAAAATATCAGCAGTAAGCGCTGTTTTATATAATCCACCCACCGCAGCGGCCTCTACGCCCACGCACCCCCCGCAGTTTAGCGTTCTTCTTAATCATCCACGCATCCCTTCTCCTCTTTCTTCTTGCGCGCAAAAACCTCAACACCCCGTCGTCCCCTCCCCCCCCTCCTCCCTTCCCTCTCCCTCTCCTCTTCCCTCGCTCGCCCATCTCTTCGCGCTACATCCTTTTTTTAGTTCATCGCCCTAAAGTTATGATGATTATTACTGCTGTTATCCTCTCTGCTCCTTAGGCTTTCCCTTTCTTTCTCCCGTGCTTTGAGATTTGCATAGTCTCTCTGGCTTTTGGCTCCTTTCCAGACCCTTTTGACTCTTTACATTTCGACTTTTCCTCTCTCTCTCTCTCTCTTGCAGGTCTCTCTCTTTTCTTTCCTCTTTGGCCGTTCACTTCCGGGTCTTGCCGTCTTCCATCCCATCCCGGTCCTATCATCACCCGTCGCTCAGCCCCCCCTCCATCCGAGCTCATTTTTGAGTTTTATTCTGGCTGCCTCCTCCCCCCAGTCTTAGTGTGTTGGGTCTCCACCCCGGACTTCCCCCCCCAAGTTGCAGTGCGCGGCTCTTTCCGCCACCCACATCCCAAGGAAAACAAAAAAAGTCCCGCTCGAATCCACCCTTCCCTTCTTTCCTTTCTTTTCTGCGTTGACCAGGGGCGGCAACGCGCATCAAGCATAAAAATCGTTTTTTTTTATCTGTGTATGTGTGTGTGGATGTACACGGCCTTACTGTTCTTCCTATTCCAGAACTATTTCTCATCATCCATTTGTTCACCCTTGCCTCTTCGGGTAATAGAAAAACAGAGACGCGAAGAATTCCCCCTCGGGACGCGCGACGTTTTTTGCTCTCATCACCATAACTGACCTCCTCCATCGACCATGAGTTCCTGTCCATAGGCAACAGTCTCAACCTAGAGCCTTTTTCATGTCTGGATGACCCTCGACCAGAATTCCTATCTTTAGAGTCAAACCACGGAGCGAAATTAGGTCGGAAAAGCCTCTTCTGCTCTCTTCCAGGCATCAGGGTTAGTAGGCTACTGTCCCGTGTTCTGTTTTCTCTTTTCGCTTTAGTCATCTCTCTCTCTCTCTCTCTCTCTCTCTCTTTTTTCTATCTTGTCTCTTCTCTTCACGTTTCCCCTTGCTCTGAATTGCACCCACCTTGGTTCCCCCCCAACCGCTTTTTTTTTTTTTTTTTTTTTTTGTTATTCATTGCTCTTTTCTTTTTCTTTCTATCATCCCAGCATCATTCGGATCCTTAAAAGGTAAAATATCCACTGCATCACCATCACTGCCTGTCTCTTTCACTTTTTTGGCTGTTTCTTCTGATTTCTGGCACCCAACCTTTCCAGCCTCCCCCCTCTCGCACCCCATGGTCCCATGTTGCGCTTAGCTTTCCTTGGGTGCTGTGTTGCTGGAGAGTTCTTCATCATTACATCACATCAAAACATCTTGGCCTGCAGCTTTCTTTTTACTCTCCTAATCTTCGTCGCATCTGTTTCATGCAGTGTGTCGCAATCTTGAGCACTTGCTGTTTTGATCAGCGTCCCCATTTTATGTGGTTCTCATCACCTTGATCTCCCCCCTCCCCCCCACATAACCCCCCGGGGCAACCACCAATTTTACCTTTTTTGTTTTTCCCTTTTCTAAAACCCATTTTTCCTCCTCCCCCCTCCCACCCCTCCTTCCAGCCGGATCGATCTGGGCCGCCGAGCACAGGCGGGTACACTCCGTTCTAACAAGCTACTAGCAACAGAAGTCCTGCACATAACCCTGTTCCACTGTCAACACTCGGCGCCATGTACACCACTTCGGCGTCAGTGCAAGGGTCCCTAAACGGCCTCGGGAACGACCTCATCGATGGCTCGGGGACCATCAACCCCGCCGCTCTCAATAATCCAGGTACGTGCCTCAAAAGAAAAACTACATTTTGTTCCTTGTGAAGTCGGATCAAAACCCCTCTCAGTCCGTTGCTATGATGCGACATTCGGCACCATTTTCCTGTTGAAAAGTACACCCAGCGAACAAACATTCTCGTCTTCCACCCTCTCATCCTATATATACCATCTCACCCATCAATAGTTCTTGGATTGAAAATGATTCTGACGTCGTTGCATCCAGCTACCCTTCATTCTTCTCAATTAACAGCTCCTGCCTCTACCGCGCCGAATAGCGATGCCAACCTCCACGCTGCCACCACACGTATCACCCCTGGTGACAATCCTCACACCAATAATCCCACTCTCACACGAGGCGTTAAACGTGGCCGTTCGGCAGATCAATACGACGAACAACACGGCGAACACGAGGCTGCCGAGGATGGTACGTCGGCTACATGTAGTACCCTCTTTCTTTTTTCTCTTGTGCTTTTTTTGATACGTTATGTTCGGGGAAGGACAATCTTGCTCCTTTTTTGACTAGTTCCAGCTTGAAAAACAATCATTGGTCTGACTGACCACTCTCCTTCCTTAGATGAACAAGTTCGTCGCAAACGAGGGAGGCCACCAAAGCATCCGCGTCCATCCGGACCAGCCGCCACCTCAAGTCCATTAACCTCGCACAAACAAACCAGGCCACAGCCACCCCAGCAGCCGCGAACTCCGCAACTCTCATCGCAAAGGCTTCCTCACATGGCTAATACACCAGCTTCGCAATCACCTCCACCCCCGCGAACGACACCCACAAAACCAGTGATAAAGGCGCTACCTACGGTGAGAGATCATACAACTGATCAGTTAGGCCAAGATGGTGATGAGTATATACCCAAAGACTATGACACGAGTGGTGAGAAGAAAGTGAACCCACTTGGATATCTTCAAGATGGGCGTACCTACAAATGCCGAACTTTTCGCGTGCATAACCGGGGACAAAAGCTTTTCATGCTAGCTACGGAATGCGCTCGTGTATTGGGATACCGCGACTCCTACCTCCTTTTCAATAAAAACCGCTCGCTGTACAAAATCATCGCCAGCCAGGAAGAAAAGGACGATTTGATTAGTCAAGACATTCTTCCATATTCATATCGATCGCGCCAGATCGCGATTGTTACCGCTAAATCCATGTTTCGACAGTTCGGCAGCAGGGTCGTAGTCAATGGCCGACGGGTACGTGACGATTATTGGGAAAGTAAAGCCAGAAAGCAAGGGTTCACAGAAGAGGACTTGGCAGGAGAGAAGCGACCAGGAGGAGCGAAAGCTAGAGAAGCCGCTGAAGCAGCGAGTACTGGGACACTTCCAACTATTGGCCACGGCGATGTAATCTATAGCAATGCACCCCCTCCGGACGGATTAGTGCACACGCCAGGATTACCTCCAGGCCTAGCAACGACTCTCGCACCCCTTCCAATGATAAACACTGTTCCAACGGATGACCCACGAATGAGAGAGTATAGCAGTATGCCGCGACCAAGGCAGGAGCTTACAGGACAGCCTTACCAGGACCGTCTTCAACCTGCCAATACACCCGAACTGCTGAACCAAGCCTCTCACACATTAGATTTTAGCAAAGCCTTGAATCAACAACGAGGATTTCGTGGGCGAGGATTGGAGGATAGTTGGTTTACCAAATCACGAGATTTACCGGCTTCGGATCAAGGTCTACCCCCTTTGTCCGGTCAGATTGAGCCAAATCAAGCCTCTTCCCAGACACTTCAGTCTCCGCAGTTAGCCTCATCGGGAATGCTTGCATCTACTCCGATAACCCAACAACCTCAACGTGTGCTTACCCCGCAGTCGTCCTACACACAGCCAGCGATGACACCTTCAATGCGCGGGGTATCGCAAGCCATAAGGCCTGAACAGTTGCATCACCGCACCCCCAACAATACTCTCTCGTCAGCGGGCACAAGTCAAGCCCCTCTATATACGTATCCCCAGTCCCAGCAAATATGGGGCCAACCGCCGGCTCAACCTATGGGAACACCTCAATTCAACCCTCAGGTCCATTCACAGCAGTCACCTTCCCCCCATTTACCGCCCCATCAGTCTCCGCGACATCTAAGCCGCCCTGTCCAGTCTCCCCAATTGCACTCCCAACCGCAGAGCCACGCTCAGCAAAATCTCGTCCCGGTTGGCTATCCTGGCTCCACAGGCCCGGCGTACCCGTCAATGTCTGCTCCACGCGGGACCTACTCTTCCTCGGCTGGACCAAGCATGGGTCAACCTTACCTGTCAAGCCAAAATCCGCAAACAAATGTAGGTCTTGGAATGGCTACAAGTGCAACACTTCCTGGCTGGCCCTCCTCTACCACCGGCGGTCCTTTGCACCCAAATCAGTCGCAGGGGGGTTCATCACACAGTGGCTGGCCGAGCACCTTTTAAAATCCAAGTCTCCATAAATTATTTCCTAGGTTCGTTTCAAATGCGCACAGCATAGGTGTTTGGGTTTGGCATATATATACAATGCTGGGCGGTGGTGTGCGTTTCGTCTTACCAAAGTATTGCATGCTGGTAATTGGAAGTTTTTTGCAGATCTTTGATTCTTTGACTTCTTGGATTGTGTTAAAATGACTGATTCCCCCCTCTTCACTTCTTGTGCAATTTTTCCATTGACAATGAACGTGCATTATAAGCGAGGCCCCAATTTGCCTTTGCCTATCGCTTTTTTACCTGTTGTAATTGTGTTTTGTATTCTTCCTTTTTTACTGTATTCATGTTTTTGAGCGAGTGTTTGTCTCCTCATTCTGAAACACTTATGCATTTTCACCTTGCAAGGAAGCTGGATGATGTTTGTAATTAATATCTTTTCAGCCATGTATCTGTATTTATCCTATTTAGTTTTCTTTGCCCTGGAATGATACCCCACCTATTTCTGTGTTGTCCCTGCATTCATTTGGTTCATTCAATATGCAGATAGTCATAATGGTATCTATTTATTTGACTCAGCTCTGTGTTGTGAAATACAACATATTTTTGGTATGTTGATGTCCTTTACTCCCAACTTATCAGCAACCCTTGTTTGGGTTGGATTGGGATGAAAGCTTTTATTTTGAAATTTCAAATCCTGAGGTTTCCATGGAGAGAGAAAAAAATGAGACAAAAGCAATGTATGGATTGGTTGGACAAAGGTTCCCTTCTTAGAATTTGATTTGAGAAGATTGAAGGAGTGCACTGCTCATGAACCAACTCATTAGCTGAATTCTTGGGAACATCTCCCGCTCCAGTGTCTCATTCTACATTGGAGCCTATGAGGTTTAAGCAGAGCAAGAAATAATCCTGACAGAGATAGAGTGCAGCTTTAGATCAACTTCATAACTGATGTATTGGTACATGTGTATGATCTCATAGCAAAAAAAAAAAAAAAAAAATCCAGGTTGGGAAAAAAGGGAACGGATGCAGATAAAAAAAGATGTAACTATAACTTTTTATAATATTATTTCATTATATCCTTGCTCTTTAAAAGACTATCTGCCAAGGCAGCCAACTGTATATCACATCAAAGACACATGTCAGGATTGAACAGTAAATCAACGTTAATAAGGTAAGAAAAACATATTGAAGGGGGCAAGCAAGCTCAAGCCAGAAAGGTGTCACAGTCAGGGTCCTTGTCTGTGAGGTCGAAAGAAACGGAGACAAAGGAGAAGAGAGAGGGCAGTGGACAGCAAAACATCCAGAAGCAAGGAGCAAGAAGGTTGTCAAAATAAAGAGAGAGAATCGAGTTGTCGGGCGTGAAGTGGAAAGGAAATATTAAAGATTAAGTGGTATTAGCTTGCGATGGTAGGATATAATAACTTGCAAAAAAAGATTAAATAAAAAACAGCCAATTCCCATTCACACATGGTCATATACATTCCGCAAAATTAGGTTGGATGATGGAAAAAATATAAAAAAAATCGAATGCCTGAGGCGTTTTCGGGGAATATGGGAGATTTGAATGTATATATATAAATATATATACCAAAAAAGGCCTTACTCCAACCAGCAAAATCCAGAAAAATAATATGGAATCCGTTAACTTATCTAACGCCCGTCTCCCAGCATATAATTGTAGCGAAGGTCACCTCCAAGGGCTCAATCAGAAGTCATCTGGTGTCTGATTGGTGAAGGTATAGTTTTTTGGTTTCCCAGAAGAGAGTTGCTGTGCCACCAGTCTATGGGCTTCTTTCTGGTTTTCGAATTCCTCGATCATAAATTCGGCAGTAAATTTCTGTCCAAATGGGACAGAAACGCGCCGTGATAATGACGGACTGGACCTCTTCATCTGGCACTGCGGAGATTGTGGGAATCTAACTGCCCAGTTGTCCCGCACAGCGCTATGTGTGTCCAAATGGCTTTGTTGAGCAATTGGGGATATGTGCGTTGGTTTCGGCATATGGATTTCAGGCACAGAAATACCTACCGGGACCAGGGCTGCTTCCGCCCATGAATTTAGCATAAGATCATGCGACACAGGGATCGAATAATTTTCATATGCTGTGCAAACTGCGACCGCCGATGGCGGTGCATGTAGAGAGTTATATTGCAGCTGCGGTAACATGTTGGGACGGTGGGGTGTTCTTGGAGGAGATTGGCTGTCGAAATGATGGGATATCGGAAATGGACGGGGACACTGCGTTTCATCTGTTGGTGAAAGACAGTATTGCGCATCGTTCGGCGTGGGGGGAAGTAGGTATCGAAAATCGTCTGGAGTCAACGGGGTGGGCGGTGCCATGCTTGTCGCAACTAACGGAGGTACTATGAAATCGGAATTGGGACAAGAAGTGCCGGTAAGGTCCAGAGAAGCTGCTATTCCCAGAGGAGAACGAAGTGGAGCCGAGACTTTCCGGATGCCTGCGTATCTCGGGCTTAAAGTAGAACCGAGATTTTGAGAGGACTTGGCATGGCGTAAAGAGTGGGACGCCCCCCATGTCGGGGCTCGTGTGGTCGGAGACATTGAAGAAGGGCCAACTAGAGAGCGACTTGGCCCGGAAATTCCGATAGCAGCGGGACGCGGTCGTTTGCGACGAGCAGCAAGATCTGGCTTCTTATCGCGACGACGCGGGAAGATATTACTGTGTGGAGAGACCTGGGGGTCTTGCAGTTCTTCCTCCGAAGACTGCTCCGTGATAGGTATGGTTTCAATTTGACTGCCGTGACTGGAATATCCTATTTGCCTCGACGGGCAAATCTCTTGGTGCTGAACCCTCAGGTCCGGTGCACCAAAGTTGGAAATGCCGGTAGGTACAAAAGGCTGCATATATGACTCGTTACTTGGATAGAGGGAATCTTTTGAGAGTTCCGAACGCTCCTCACAAGGGTTGTAAGATACGCGAAAAAAAGGTTGGGCGACAGTGTTCGATCCTTGTGGCCAGAGCTCAGAAGATTCGAACTCGATACTCTGTTGTGCGTTAGATAGATTGCTGGTGTCTGTTTTCTTCGTGCAAAAGACATTGTCAGGGCAACCCGAAATAGCCCAAGTCGAAGAATCATGGGCATGGATGTCTGAGGGCAGATCGCTGTCAGTATTCACAGGTAAGCCATCCACGTTATGAGTCCGAAATTCGGGTTTAACTGTCTTTGTTCCCATTTCATCCTGTGTCAACGAGTGAAAGTTTTTTTGTAGAGTCGAAGAAGTAACCTCGTTAGAGCTAGAAGGGGACTGCTTCAGTTGGATTTTGAATGGTTCCGAGATCGATTTCCCACTGTTTTGAGTAGGCGTAACCAGGTTGTTGTCGGGTACTGGGTAGGAGATAGAGATTTTGCCCTCAGTTTGTTGTCCGTCCGTCCGACAATCCGAGCTGGTATCACTGGACGGTGGGGAAGTTTCAGCTGTTTGATCTTCGGCATTTTTCAGCGCTTGAATTCTTTTGAACTCCTCCTGACGTTTTTGCTGCTTTTCCTTGGCTCGGCGATTTTGAAACCAATTCTATAAAACAAACATAGGTTAGCCCCAGAGTTCTATCCATTTTCAGCCTGGGTACATACTGCAACTCGAGGTAGGGTAAGATTCGTCTGCACAGCCAGTTGGCGCTTAACATTACTCGTAGGCTTTGGCTGAGCCTGAAATTGTGTCTCCAGTGTCTCAACTTGTTCTTTGGTTAGACGAGGCCGTGAGAGATTCTCAACGTATTCGTCGTAATCTTCAAAAGGACCGGAGTGTCCATAAAAGCCTGGGACTCCGGAGTATTCGGTCGGGTGGTAGGAAACTAAATAAGGGTCCCCGGGCGTGTTACACTGGGTAAAGGACAGAGGAACAGCATAACCGACCGATGTATCGAAATGGCCGACATTGTGTTCGCCAAAAGGGTATGGATTATTGATATAATCCATTTAGATCACGTTTGTATAGAAACGAAATAAACAAATAAACAAAACGCGAGCTTCGACAACGGCGGATAGCTCAAAACCTGGGCAGATGGCAGTCTGCCTGATCAACGATCAGTTCATTGCCTCTGAACGAAAATTCGAGTACAATATTGTTTTGCGAGAGGACGTGCAAGTGCGAAAAGGAGGCGTTAATCGGGTTTCAAGTTAAGCAAAGAGTCGAAGAAGCAAAAATTATCTCTTCAGGCACAAAAATGAGGGTCGCCGAAGATTGTAAAAAGAGCGAATTAACCGAACGCAGGGCGTCAGAAAAACGAATGAGGAAGTTGGATTGGAATAAATTAATGAGCGTAGTAAGTAAAAGAGTGTAAACAGATGCAACAACTAGCAACAGAAAAAAAAAAAGAATCAGAGGGAGTAAACGAAGGTGGGAAGAGCAAAGACTCAAGAGTTTGGCTGAAAGGAGTGGAAGTTGTTGGCGGTAAGTTCGTCGAAGGAGAGGACGGGTCAAGGTTCAGTTAAACTTGTTGGTAACTTTGGGTTAAGCTTGGGGGAGGGGGAACGCGGGAGAAGCGGTTTGACGGCGGTGGACGCTTATTGGCTCGTTCCTGAACCGGAAGGGCGGCATTTGGCTCCCATCAATACGATTGCCCAGGAAGACGGGAGACGATATATAACTAACACACAACACCAGAAGATGAAAGGAAATGCATCCAAACTCAGCCTGCATACTCCGTAACTACATCAAGGGCAGACACGGCGATATAGTTACCATGGGGAGCTCGCGTTCCCCTGTCGGGGTGTCCTTGAGGAGTTTCCACACGTATCCCGAGTCCATGAAAAATTTTCTCACTTCAGCGAGCCACTTTGATGTCCAGTTGAACCCCTGTTCCGCGACAGAAGCAATTCTTCGTACACATTGTCCCACAGCCCACGACAAATCATTGATGAAGCACCCCTGGCGCTCGCATCCATGCACTTTTCTTTTTCGCTTCCTCGTCGAGCTGAAGAAAATTTCCACAATTCGCAACCTTGCACACAGGGTAGCCATTTGCATAGCTGTCTTGGGCCTTCAGGTGCAAGACGCATTCAAGACCTGTCATTTTCTATATCGTACACAGCAAGAAGTTTTGCGCGCGAAAACAGATAACCAAGGAACCACATGTAACTAGTTAACTAGTTAAGCAATCTTACATGATTATTGTGAGCATGTATAGATACGCAGTCCAGTGGCCTCCCAGGCAGAGTTTTTGATGACTTGTTTCTCTGCGACACCAATTTCAATTCCATCATTACAGAGTTACTCCGGCTAATCATTCATCTTATTTTCTGTTATTTTCTACTCTTCTCTTTCCCTGACTCGATTGGTTTCACCGGCATCCTTCCGCTGTATCCACAAACTCTAGCATAACAATGCACAACTGTACAAAACACTTCATTGATCTAGAGCGTTCAGCTGAAAGAAAGAGAGATAACATGGAGACCAAGCTAATATCATGCGTTTAGAGTTGTTGCCAACAATCCCGTATTTCCACATGCACCTGGCCGTTCTTTTGTATCAGCTTGAAACTTCGAAGGTCCCGTATAATCCAGTCGGCACCTGCTTCTTTTAATCGGGCGATATCATGTGTTGTTGCAAGCGCTAGAACTTTGAAGCCAGCTGCTTTGCCTGCTGTGATACCTGACGGGGCATCTTCGATGACAAGCATTGACGCATTCTTGTCAAACCCAAGCCGCGAACGCCCCATCTGGTAGCATCGAGGGTCTGGTTTCCCAACTTCGACATCCTCCGCAATCACAAGGTTTTTAGGGCGTGCGAGTTTCAGCACGCTTAGCCAACCATCTACCAAGGCGCGGGTGCCAGATGTAACTACCGCCCAAGGGATCTCTGTTTCGTCGAGTACATTTAAGATATCCCTCGCGCCAGGAATTTCGACAGCATCGCTACCGTATTCCTTGGGAATCTGACCCTCAACAAAACTGACGTCTGAGCAAATCAACATGCTTGAATTAGCAGTGTCCTCTTTCAGTGAGTACCGAGTGAACTCATGTATATATTAGTTACCCACATTCCCAGTTGGCTCTTTCGGGGGCAAGAATTTTTAGGACGTCAATGCTTCTACGTCCATGCGAAGTCGCAAGGATCACTGTCGGGTCAATGCCGATTTCCTTCCCTATTCTAATGCTATGCTTTAGAGATAGTCCGAAACATCTACACGTCTGATAAAAAAAACACGCTAGCTCATACTGACTTGTGCCAATGTTTCACAATAGCTGTGCGGCAAAGGGTGGGATCAGCACGGATTCAATCAAAAAAAGGTGTCCCTTAGACCAACCTGCTGTAGAGTCTACAATTGTTCCATCAAAATCAAATAGGAGGCCGTCAAAGGCATGCACTTGTGCTGCGCCGCAGAAATCCTCCACTGATCCCATAATGTCGTACTTCGACGAGGTAACTGAATTACGGGGTTTTGAGAAGTATTTTTGAAACCCAAAGAACTTGATAAGGTGCTTCAAAAAGTTGACTGTCTTGATCTATATTGATGACACACGGAGCACGTAGAATCCACCAAAGGAGGACTGTGCTGTTCTCAGCCTTATCATTCCCTGCCGATCTGGTGGCTCTAGGGGAAAATTCTGCAGCGAATGAAATCACGCCTTGTAATGTAACCCCAGTCTTGTAGGTTTCCTGGCAGTAAATCGCTTTACCGGTCACGTTTTACGCTAGTAAATCTCACCGCCCCCCTAGCGTTACCAAGGCTTGGCCTTGCACCTGTGGCTCCGCGCAGAAAAAAGCGTTTGCAGGATGGAAGGGTTTGTTTGATAGAGCACTTCTTCTTGCGAACTTGTCCATTTGGAAGTTTCAAAATGGTGAAACTTGGTACGCCTAGAGATTATCTGCTTCGACTATAGATTGTGGTCTATAATACTTACTTTCCATTCGTTTGATAGGCAAATCTTCGAAGCGGACTCCGGTCCGTTTGCGCCACAAGATCGAGAAGGCCAGTGTAGCTAAGCAGAGAAAACAACGGAAATTAGCGAAGAAAGTATGTACCATCCAGTGTGTATACTCGGGAATGCGTGGGCACTGACTCTGCTGTTCAGAATCCGGAATGGCGCTCGAAGCTGAAGAAAGACCCTGGCATTCCAAATTTGTTCCCATATAAAGACAAGATTCTACATGAAATAGAGGAGAGAAAAAGACTCAAGGAAGAGGAGACTCTCCGACTACGGGAAGAGGCACGCCAAAGACGGCAAGCCGGTGATGTCAATTCCTTGCCTGATGCCGGATCAGTCGAAGATGAAGAACTGGATGGATCAGAAGATTTATTGGATGACGATATGGATGACGGCGATGAGTCGAATCCCATGGCCGCTTTATTAGCCTCGGCCAAGGCCAGGGCTGCGGAGTTTGCGGAGCAAAACGACGAGGAGGATTTTGACGAAATGGACGAAGATATGAACGAAATGGATGAGGATGGTCATGACGTCGGCGGCGGTGATGATGTCTCCTCCGGCCCTCGCTCAAAAGAAACCTCGAGACGAGCATTTGATAAAATGTTTAAACAAGTCATTGAGGTCGCTGATGTCGTTTTGTATGTTTTGGATGCGCGAGATCCTGCAGGCACTAGATCCAAAGAGGTGGAGCGAGAAATAATGGCGGCAGATGGTGGATCGAAGAGACTAATATTGATTCTTAACAAAATTGATTTGGTCCCACCTTCGGTCTTGAAAGGCTGGTTATCGCATCTTCGGAGATACTTTCCAACCCTCCCGCTAAAGGCGTCAGCCGGAGCCCCCAATGCTCACACTTTTGACCACAAGCAGTTGACGGTGAAGGCGACATCTGAAACTCTATTTAAAGCGCTCAAATCATATGCGCACAGCAAGCAGTTGAAGCGTTCAATATCTGTCGGTGTCATCGGTTATCCAAACGTCGGAAAATCATCCGTCATTAACGCGTTGACATCCCGCCTGAATAGAGGTGTTTCGTCCGCATGCCCGGTGGGTGCGGAGGCTGGCATCACTACCAATTTAAGAGAAGTCAAGCTTGACAGCAAACTAAAACTCATTGACTCTCCCGGAATCGTATTCCCGAATTCCGATAAAGCAAAGCCATCTTTGAAGAAAACCAACGAAGCGCGCCTAATCCTCCTTAATGCAATCCCGCCGAAGCAAATATCCGACCCTATACCTGCCGTTACACTTCTCCTTGACAGGCTGTCCTCCTCTGAAGGTCTTCTTTCCAAGCTACTCGAGCTTTACGGTATCAAACCGCTATTCCCTCTCAACGGACAGAAAACGAACGACTTTCTTGTTCAAGTTGCCAGGAAGCGAGGACGATTGGGCAAAGGCGGTATCCCCAATGTCAATAGTGCAGCGATGACTGTGATTACCGACTGGAGGGATGGCCGCATTCAGGGGTGGCTAGAGCCCCCTGTTCTACCGGTGACTTCTTCAACCGGAGCACCATCGAGCGTTGTGAATCCTACCGGCCTGGGCCCAGACACGAGACAAGTTGTGTCCGAATGGTCAAAGGAATTCAAGTTAGAAGGTTTATGGGGCGACGATGATCACCAGGGGGATGCAACAATGGACTGACTGTGATTTCGTATACTTTTACTCTACAAAAATGGGCTTTCTCAAAAGGTACAAGGTGTTAAGGACGGAGTTCTTGAAGTCTACGTAATTATGGTTTGAGGGACATCGGACAAGAAGTGTCACCATGTAGCTATCAGAACTATTCCAGCAAATAACAAGATAATTACACGCACATTTAGCCATAGAACACTTTGAAGAGGTATATGTTCATATCTATACGACACTCTTGGAAGTCTGGTGCTTTCCACCTGGCAAGAAGCTAATTATGATGACAAATGTGGCTGCGAAAAGCAAAGTGGATTCCAACACTAACTTAACTAGATACTAATGTTATCAACGCGCTGCATTAAGTAGATAGATATAAATGTTTTATGAGGCCCGATGATAGATTCTGGGCACTTGGGTCAAGGAAATTCGCGACGGAACGGCTCTTATAAAATCGATACGAGAAACATTGAACGGCAGATATCAAAATCTTTACACCCAGACGCGCACCATGGCGACACGGAAATCAACCGACTCAGCGGAGAATGAAGCCAACACCCCCGAAGCTGACGATAATCAGGCGAAAGGTGGAAAGGAGCTTACTGCAGATTCAGGCGTGAATGTCGAAGTATGACCTGGCCTTCCGGTTTCTTTGTTCTCCAAACAAACGTTTTGTTCAAGCCCTTTTAATCTCAATTGTTTGAAATGACTTTCAGATCCCGCTGACCATGTTCATTTCTTTTGATTTTTTTTTTTTCTACAGGATTTTCTTCTTCCGCGGACTTTGACGCAAAGATTGGCCAAAGGGGTCTTACCACCTAATACTTCTATTCACAGAGATGCATTATTGGCAATCACAAAGGCCGCAACCGTCTTCGTCTCATACCTTTCTTCCCAGTGAGTACGCGGGCCCCATCACTCGTATTTGATAGCTGGTCCAGTTTCCCTCCACTAACGCGAGATCAACTTCATAGCGCCAACGAGGAAACGGATAAGAAAACAATCACTCCACAAGATGTACTTTCTGCGCTCAAGGAAATTGAGTTCGAATCATTCCGTCCCAGGCTAGAACGCGAACTAGCTGTTTATACCGAAGCTGCGATGCGTAAGCGACGAAACAAAACCGAGAAAAAGGGCCAGGGTAACTTGAGGAATAAAGATAACACTAGTGCAGATAAAGGTGACGAGGGACCCAGTATCAAGCGGCTAAAGAGGGATGACGAGCACGCAGGACCGGCGAAGGGTGAACATCCAGAGAAAGAAAACGTAACTGGTTCTTCTCAAGAAAACGAGGCCATGCAGAACGACCGGGAAGTCGGACAGAATACAGATGATGATACTGAAGAGGAGGAAGAGGAGGCAGCAGAGGATGACTTGGATGAAAATGACGATGATAGCGATATTGGAACTTCTGATGCAGGGGATAAGCAAGGCAATGAGGTTGGCAGCGATGCCACTGAGGCGGAAGAGCTTTCAGAAGATATCGACAGTGATGTGGCTAGGAGGAAGAAGCATCCAGACCTAGATTCCGATCTAGACAGCGAGAGTGATGGATATTGATATTTATTTTTGAATTTCCCTTTCCTCTTGGACTCTGAGCACATTTATGGCGATGGCTGGTTTTATGAAGCATCAAACACAGGTTATATCATTGTATATTGAGTATAAAATTCATCCTGCCCTTCCAGTTATTGGCTTCACGTGTTGTAATCTGGAAATGTCAATTACTGAAATTGACACTGGTTGCATGCCAGTATGTTGGTGTTTTAAATGGAAAATAATAACGACAATGCTGCAACCAAAATATGTAACAAAGGCCAATTGAACACAAATTTGTTGGATAACATTACCTGCAGTACATCTAGTGTTAAACAACAAGTACTCACAAATGTATTGCTGCAGATCCACAAATAAAGTATGGAAAACTCCAACAAAAGGAAGAATTGGGACACCATTCTGCACCAGTACCTTACAAACAAAAAACACCAGTTACGAGCCTAATAGAAGAGGTAAGAACTGTAATCTAACAGAGTACCTATGTGTATGAGTTGACCGAACACCACTAACCGAAACTCCCAAGTCCAGTTGTATCCAGGAATAATGGAGGGTGGATGAAGGACTTCCGAATAAGTTAGAGATGCAACGGCATCTGTACCGCTATTCATCTCGGCTGATGAGGATTTTTTGAAGATCAGGAGGTACTCGGCCTGTAGGCGAAATAATCTCAGGGTCATTCCACGGGGCAGTTGATGGTGTGCGAGATGTAGATGAGGCCATCAATCCAGGAAACATAGGGCCATTATTCCGCGCCGCACCCGGAGATATTGGGCGCATGGCGGTTGAGATTTGCACATCAGGAAAGATGTTCTTGCTATACTTTGCTTCACTATGTTTGCTAGGTTTGCCAACGCGGAAATCTGATCCGAGCGTCCTTTGTTGCGGCATCCTTTTTGTATGTGTTGTTTTGCGTTGCTTGGGGGCTTTTTTCGCTTTGCCGTCAAGGATTTCTTTGAGGAGAGGATATTTGCTAGCAGGGTTTGCGAGTTTTTCGACTGGCGACGAGTGCGCCTTTTGCTCTTGAACCATATTGGTGGGAGTAGGAACCACGACCGCTAGATTGCCATGCTCTTGCTTCAGTCGTTCAGCTTCAGAAGTTGAGCATTCATCAAAGGTGTCATCACTGATATCATCCCACTGCTTCAAACCTACAAATCCAGCGACCTCATCACAGTCGCCCTTGACCACGAGGTCCCAGCAATGTTCAAACTCTTTTCCAACCGGCGCTGCGTCGTGATTTATCCACATAGTAACCCCATCCTTTCTACCTCGAACCACACGACACATCTCCTTGACGATACGGCGGACGCCAGGTATTTTCAAACTCGTCCCTACCACCACTAACGCGTCGGGTCTGGTGCGTAGATCGGCCCTGACCACAGATCCAATAGCCTCTTCATCAGGATTATGTTCATTATAAAGCACGATTCGGGGCCTTAACTTCCCAACTCCCCGGCTCCGCTGTCCCGTGTTCATGCGATGAGAATTTTCTTCACAACATTCAGGGCAAAGAGGGGGGTCAGGCCCCTGAAATAGATCGGCTTGAAAGTCTGACGTGTGCCGACATTTTTGGCAAACCATCTTCTTTAGGCCACCGTGGAGTTGGATCGTACGCGGCCATGGAGCCTTCACACCCAACGGCACTTCGGTAGTCAAAGGCGGTAGGGACGCGTCGATACCGTCTATATTTTGAGTGTACAGACGTAGTAAACGATTTTCCTTTGCAAGTCGAGCTAGCAGGTGATGGAATGCTGAAGGTTCTGCAACTGCCGCCATGTCTGACAAAGAACGAACCATGTCATGAAATGAAGAAGTCATTGTGTTATCTAGATATACCGACGCGTCGAACAATTCTTTTCCGGATGCCTTTAGTTTATGGTCTTTCCGTAGCGTTTTGAACAAACCATGTGAAGACCTGAAGTCAGGAACTGAAAGCGCGTAGTGTTTCGTTAGTACTAGCATGGTAGAACTCATGACAGACATAGACAGGGCACATACTGCCAGCAGAAACCGAGATACCAGCTCCGGCGACAACCACAATTTTGCGCTTCTTTTGGAGTGCCGAGACAAGCAAATCCAGATGTTGGCCTTGATCTTCATGAGTTGTAAGCCTCAAGTCAAGATGCCGCGATATTCGAGGTTTCGGTTGCGCTGTACGTCTTTTCTTGTTGTTCCCGATTGCTTGTATTTCTTCTATTGATTGTGTTGGCGCTTCAGATATTGCTGGCGGCCTGATCTCGAGGACTTGGGAAGAAGGCGGGGACAGGTAGAACTCTGGCGGGGGGCTCGGGGACGCCTCTGGAGAGCTGAGAGGGGAAGAGGCGTTTGAGGAATCGAAATCCTCCATATTTGTTGCGCTCTTGAGTCAATTGCACAAGGTGAAGAAAGGTGGAATGATTTCAGTTTTCACTGTCAAGGGTTGGAGAAAGAGAAAATTGTGCAAGTGTATCACGTTGACAACAAGAAAAGATGTCAGTCAGACCACATAATCAAAAAGAGGAAGAAGAACAATCACAGAAGGTTTTGCAATGCAGTTGTTGGTTTTAATCATAAAGTGGAATGGGTGTGGTGGATGTGGAAGGGAGACGAAATTCCTCTGGAACAGGACATGATTTTGTGATGTGTTAAGGAACTGTCCAAAGTCTACGGAGCAGGTAGTCACTACAGAGTAGTTACAGAAGTACACAGAAGGTTTGTTAACTAGTTGACTGCTGATTAAATAACTACGCGAACCTTGGATGTTGTGGCTCACATTAGCCCTGCAGTTAACATGTTGTGTTGTTGAAGTGGACTGTTTGGTTGCTGGGTTCAGTGCTTTGTTTTGGTCCTCCAGCCACACAACAGTCAACAGTTGGTCATTCCCTGGTAACCATGAAGGATTCCTTGTGCTTCCTGTCTATAGTGTGGGAACTTCTTTGGGTAAAGTATGCATCAAACCAAGCTGTTTTGTTAATTTCTAGGCATTGTCAACAAATGCGCATTCAGAAACATCTTTGGCAGTGGCTGAAGCTTAGACTTTATGATAAATTGCACCATTCAATATCTTTTTCGGATGTGATTTCGTTCCCTTGAAACTGCCCGAATTATTGTGAATGAAACAACAAAACAAGATAGTTATTTGAGTAGAGTCTCTTCACCTCTGCCATAGCTGAGGCAGAGTGGTTAACTATTCAGCTGTGCTTGATATCAAGGCCAACAGCGCAAACAATATTTTGAGCAATGATGTGCAACGCCAGTATCCCAGGCTCTGAATTTCCAGCTGAAAATGTAGAAGTACCCTTGCCCGTACCATTCATCGATCATCGTTCGTAATGCGGGATCTGTTTTAGCGCGGTGGTCCCACAAGGTTTGGCCTTGTACCCAAAAGTAGTCATCAACGGCTTCCTCCCAGAGTTTTTGTTCAGCATGCGGGTTTTCAATGTGGAATAGGTGATCCTCGCTTCGCTGGGAAACCACACTGCTCGCCCAGTCAATTTTTTTCCAGTCCATCATTTCTTTGAGCTGTTCAGACCGCGGTTCAATTTTGATAGATTTGACATTTGGTAGGTAGTAGAAAGGCCGAGTGAGGAAGTCATAGCTCTGCTTTCCCAGCTGGCTGAGGCGGGAGTTTATCCCCTGCGTACCGCACCAGTATGATGCCCCACCTTGAAGACGAATGATCAAGGGGGGAAGCGAGGGATCATCTATGAAAAGTTCAGCAGTTCGGATGACGTTTCGCCATAGCCAGAACAACTGGCTGGGGAAATAGGGGTCCGGTGCGAATAGGCTGACTTCTATCGCACGAATCTTGTGGAAGGGAAAGTTGTTAAAACGGTGATCCTTGTTGTTGGGATTGCTTGCAAGTCTCCACATCGCAGGTCTGTTGCCATCGTCATCATGGCCACTTTGCCGCGTAAAGCAGACTGTACACCACGTAAAACGAGATTGAAGGATTGATGAGAGTTCGAAATGCAAGCAAGTCTTTGAGTAAAGAACCTCTGATATCTCATCATACAGATATCTGCTCGCACCGAGAACGCTGAGATCTGTTTTTGCCAACGATCGTGGCGACAATGGTGTATCCTGATAAGCTGGAAGAAATTCTAACCAGATTTGCTCACGGATCTCACAAGGCAACCTTGAGAGGATGCCAAGGCCAGGATGCAAAGCCATGACAGCGAAACAGTTATCAACGACAATTCGAGTATGTTGAGTATAAGATGGTAACACGACGATAAGATCCGTAGTCACAAAGAGAGGGCAGAATCAAGGTAAGCTGAGAGAGTGAAATAATTTGAATGCGCTGTGTGAAAATCAAAGGTTTGGTCATATAAATATAGGTACCCAAAATACAAGAATTTAGCCGTCGAGTCTCTATAATCATGCGTAAATCAAAGTTGTGACTGTAAAAGATGCCATGGCTGGGGCTGATCCGGCGGAACGCGCAACGGAAAGTAATTGACACATCATACTGACATACATCCATTGCAGAGGAGGATTATAAGAAGGTTCGAGGTATGACAGCATGATTGCTGGCCAGCCTGTGTGGTTGTGGGAAAAACACTTAGTTAGGTTGGGACAAAGGGCACTTTGATCTAGGCTGCGCTTGGTTCCATGGATTTCCCAGAACTGAACTGAACTGCCTCAACTCTGGGGTCGAATTCAAAAACCGAGTTTCTGCAACTCAACTCTGATATGGGAGGTTCAATGTGTCATTCACTAGTTAACTAGCTAAGTTATGTAGCAGGCAGACGGGGCCATGAGGATATCTAGTTAACTAACTAACCCATCATGTCTGGGAGGGTCACGTGGGGTCGGAGTCTGGGCAACTAGTTAACTAGTTACCTGGTAGTGTTGGAACTTTCTACCTACCACCAGTTGACTAGTTACCTCTTGAGCCTCTGAAGCAAACCCAAGCTTGGAAAGGTTTGCTTTTCCATGTTGCTGGAATCCAAAGCCTTTTCTCTCATTCTGCGCTCTCATTTCGCGCAGAACTAATCTGTGGTGTTATACAAAGTCCAAAATACAATACACATAATGAATGGTGCATATGCATGCCATATAATTCGTACTTTTGAACATTTTACTACAGGTTACCGTATGATATAGGATACAGCTCAATTTGACATCATCTGAGCTTTCTTCTACCCTTTTTCGGTAGTGTGCCTGGCCTCGATACAAAAATAAGCTATGACTGTTTCTCCACAGCAATACCAATATATATAGGAATGCTCGGTCACCAGTGTTGAGCATCATGGACGATAGCATTGATGTTGACGAGCTTTTTGGCGACCCAAACGCTCTGGAGCTGGGTCTCGCAGACTCAACGCCAATTTTGAAGGGGTTATCTCGGAGGCTAGATGAACTGAAAGAGTCCGGATGCTGTCAGTATGTTTGAGTGTATAGCCCCCGGGGAGGTTTCTTTGATGGAAGCTGAATCGCCGACAGGAAAATAGCTTGGTCAAAGCTCGGCGCAATAGCATATATATCCCAGGACGGGCTGAGGGTATTTTTACGGAGTATCCTTTGCAATCCAGATGATGCGACATGGTCTGTGGGTGGCGACAAGTCCCGAAGCCAAATTGCAGAAGCACAGGGGAGTCATTCTTTTGTTCACCTTTGCTGGCATGAAACGGGCTCCGATCTCGCAATTGTGGATTCTTGCGGCCGAGTTTTGATTGTGTCCATGTCCATTGCGCTTAATGCATTCGCTGTCTCGCGGTCAGCAATCATTGATCCCGACGACGATGGAAATGAAGCAGTTGGTTTGATGTGGCTTTGTGTGAACCGACCCGTGGGTGCCTCTCGGCCTTGACTTGTAATAAATGTCTTGAACTAGATTCTCACGCAACGCCCTAGGTACATGCATTTAGTAAAGCGACAAAGTCCAATGGCCGATGGGCGTATTCTCGGTATGCACGACGACCCCTAGGTCCCTTCCATCCGATAAACAAATCCGCTTTGATTTGTGTGACTCGATCGGGCCATGTCAGATTTTTATTTCAGAATCAAGATTCGAAGTGGAATGAGGTGCATGTGGAGTTGCAAAACCTTACGTCCTCCGGCGGTACTCTGACACATGCTGCACTTTCTCCATCTCAAGGTTCAATTTCCAACTTGTCCATTGCGCTCAACGGCCTGTGTTGACCATTTGTTCACAATAATAGGCGGGTCGATCTTACTAGTCACATACTCTACACGACACGTACTTGGCGTATATCGTGTTCAGATCAAATGGGAAACGACACCCGGTGATCCAGCACAGCAAAGGACGCCAGGTTTCAATGCGACACCAGCACCAACTATTCATATCACTTGTATTAAGACCGAAACTCCGAACAGTGTCTTCCAGAGATCGAGTGACTATGACAATAATCTCGAGAGCTCGACTTGGGCTCCCAGGGTTTTATACGATCTCACGCATCTTGACATAATAACAGTATCTTCTGACGGTTCAGCGGGAGCGTCTGTCGAGCCCTATATACTCGCGGCCTTTTCAGCTCCTGTATATGCTCCAGGATCTCAGCAACAACTTACTGGAGCGTCCAGCGTTCTTATTCGTTGGGCCCTAGAATCGACCAGTCAGAGTCTTCACAAATCATTTGACGAAGTACTACCGCAAAATCCTACACGTCACTTAACGGTGAGCTATTATTAACCTAGTATATATGACTTTGTCATTGCTGATGCTCCCTTAAGCATAAAACAGAAATCCTTAGAAGGGAGGATATATTTTTCGATAACTGTGTCGTTTCAGTCAATCCTTCGGAAGCTGGGAGTGTTATAACCTTGACATTTGATGATGGCAACATTTCATTTTTCGATGCTAGAACAATGAATCGCCTTATTGGCAATGACGATCTTTCAACCATCTCAAGTATGCCCCAAGTAGGGTTCACTTTTCCCAATGTTGGATTAGGTACGTCAATTTGTCGTTATCATACACACCCTTCTGTTAACATCGTTTTGATAGCAATTCATACATCTTCCTCTCCCAATGGCTGCCTAGTCGTTGTTCTAGATGAGAATTTTGACTTGCAACTTCACGTTATGGAACATTCATTTGGGATAGAGGATGGGCTATATAATGATGGTTGGCACTCCATACACTAAATCAGGATGCAACACCTCTAATGTATACGGAATCACAGAGCGATTTGGTGCTGCTGTCGCTGCGCTTACCTTGGCATTTTCAAGGGCAAGCGGTAATGACAGCAACAGCGACGATGTACTAATGATCGCGAATCGGCATTTCACCCATGGTATGTAAACATTCGACAGCCCTCTTTGAAGTCCATCGTTGATTGGATCCAGATACTCGCAAAACTTTTATTAACGAAGTCTATCATGCACTATCCATGAATGCCGATTTTACTGTTGAGCAAGATAAACTTATGAACAACCCGTATATCCAAAAATGCTTCAGCATGCAGGCCGCTCTTGGGTTCAACGGACTGCTGGAGCGACGTGATGTTGCTGCCGCTCTGCCTTGGTTTACGTTACAACTAAGGCAGATATCCATTCTTCTTGCATATTTTCTCCATTTTAACAAAAGTGCCAGCGATTCTGAATGTCATGAGCCAGGTAAAAGCCCCTGAACTTTGAAGTACCGTTCTGGAGAGTAGTGTCTGATCTGTGGAAAAACTTAGATATATTGCGAATGATACTTGGCAATGTGAAGTGGGCTCTTGACCTGGCCAAATATCTGGTTGACGATCTCTTTGAGATGGCTTCAAACCTTGAAGGGCAGTCAGAAGATCAGCCTGGTACGTTTTTATCTAACAGCTTAAGAGTATTTTATTAATCTCCTCTTTAGACAAGAAGTTTGAGTCCTTTTCGGTGCTTCTAGTTCTCTCTAGCATACCTCGCTCATTCCTCAAATACATTTGTCGCGGTCTCCGAGGGATACCGAGTAGTTTTCGAAATGCGCCGAACCTCAGCAACGAATCGTTTGAGGTATATTCTAAGATCGTAAGTCTCATCGAAGACTCACCCTTAAAGGTAGATGTGTACGAAAAGTTCCTTTTGAATATCGATAACGTGATCAAATATACTTACCAAAGCGCCGGGTTTGGTAACACTGACCGACCAACGCCAGAACGGGATTTGCTCATTACCGCTAGTGTCCCTCCCGTCCTACAGTCGGCCGTTATGAATATTTTGACAACCACAATGGCTCAGATCCGACCAGAGGTTGACCTCTTGCGTCTATGCACATGGAATTATAGCTGGTTGGGGATTGACGATGACAAGTTGACAACGCTCTTCAGGCAGCGAAATGAAGTCGATATTCTAAAAAAGTCGGTGTCCCCAAGAGAGGGGTCGCAGAGGAGTCCAAGTCAGCCGAAGAGACGGTGTGTTAGGTGTTGTGCGGTCTCAGAGGACGCAACGTCTCCCAGGTCTTTAGCTTCTTTCCGCTTGCTGGTCAAAACGGTTGTCCTGCGGACATGCATTTGCGGAGGTATATGGACAGTGGAAAATTTAGACGGCATGGGTAGCGGGCTGGTTTCTCGGTGGAAACAGTCAGGATAAAACTATATAACATATATCTAATTGGAGTTTAAGCGATTTTACAAGCTGGCTGTGGCTGTGGCTTTGGAGTTTTGAGTAAGGTTGGTTATTTATATCTCGAAAAAGTGGCACGAAACAGAAAGTAGTTAGTTATGGCTAGGCAGCCATGGACCCCTGCTGGAATTAGTTCGTTAACTACATACTCACCTAATCCCATCTTCCTCCAGGACTTGTATTAAAGGGAAATCCGGAGCTCGCTCAGATGGATTCAGCGAACGCGAATCTTACCGTTCGAGTAAAAAGTTTGAAATGGTTCATATAGTCATTTTTCTAAGTTCCCGAGCCCATAATCTTGCCAGCTCATGATTAGTTGGTTCGTAAAGTACCTAACTACCCGTTCCCTTCAACCATCCCATAAGGAAATCTGTTCTTCTCGTCCGTAATTCCCAGCACCACGCCCTCGCTACTCCCTAGCATCAATCCCACACTGACCCATAGGCGTACCTGAAAACGACATGGACTGTGCAACTTTAGCTAGGTCAGAGAGAACCAAGCGTTCTGGCAAAACTTAAACAGGCAAAATGAAGAGAAAGCTTTAGTCGTGTGTAAGATTAGGGCAGAAGAAAGAATAAAGTTGGCGTCTGCTGCAGTGATTAGCTGGTAAGTGTTTAAATTAGTTATTCTTCGAAGATTGGGAAAGGTGCTTCTAAAGTCCAGCTCGAGATAGCGGATATTTGCAGGAGCTGCATTCCTGTTAGGATAAAATAATCTCGAAGATCAAGGTCGTAGAATGTAAGTCATCAAGAGATTTTTTTCATTTTCTCATCACTGTTGTTGAGCGCATCACTTTTAGATACATGTTGCAACAGACTATGATGATACGAAAGCTGTAATAAACAAAAACTCCTCAACCGCTCCAGATCAAGCCTAGCACGTCACCAATTAGCTATGCACCGGGGAAAATCCATCACGCAATTCGTACCTTTACAGCGTATTTGCGCTGAGGGAAGTGCATTTGCTTCTTTCGTTGCCTCTCCGTGACGAGTGATGCTTCGTGTTTTGTGAGACGTCTGCGAATAGCGCGGGTTTGTTTTGCTCGGAGGTCAAGAGGGAGGTAAGTTTTCTTCTTGTAAAAAAGCCGAAGTTGGGCACGCTGATTAGCGTTGATGACTGTGAGGACTCGCGCAATAGCCTTGCGAAGGTCGTGACTATATTTCCCAAAAAAAATGACTTGGTTAGTTTCCAAATCTTCAAGAACACCTTGATTCTAACCGACTCACATTCTGGTAAGCTTGGACGCCGCACCACCAGCGATCTTCTGAACGCGCAGCTGGCCTAATTCGGTCTTTAGCTCGTCGAGCTGCTTCATAAGCTCGTCTTTGCCCTTGCCCCAAAGCTGGCCAGTTTTCACCTTCGTGGTCGACTGTTAAATTTAAGTCAGCGCCGTAACAGCACGAAGCAATAAGACCACGTACCATGCTGGGCAGATTCGCTGGTTGTCGTATTGATGTCGACTTGAAGTTGGTGGTTGGCGTCGCAATCGATTTTGTGGGACTAGGGTTCTTGAGATCCTTTGATGGTGCGCGGAACGGGGGATAGGCGAGCGGAGTCACGTGATATTAAAGTGGCCCCAGCGGGCGGAGCTTCGTCGCTTTCTCTTAAGTAAAGCATCACACGACGAGTCGTACGGGAATTTCATGGTTTCGATGACATGAACTCTTAAAATGTCCGGGTTATATCCCTCTGGAGCGTCGGTATATATCTCTTCAACGGCGGTGTAAACTACCATGGCCTCTTCGACTGGTAGTGGATGGGCCCAACTACGTCAACAGGCTCGATCACTTGAAACTCAGGTATGTGTTGCGGGAAGCTGTGCTTTTTCAGCGCCACTACTTACTCGCAACCTAGACCGAGTCTTTATTCCATACCTACGCCCAGTATGCTTCCGCCGCTCAACTTCCTATTCGATCTTCAGAGGAAGAGCAGCGTATTGAAGCGCAACTCAAAGGTCTCTTGGAGCGTGTGCGACCTATCTTTGGACCTTTTCTCCACTGCAAGTTACTAACTATGATTCCTAGCGTGGATCTCTGGTCTCTCAGCTTGGGCGACTGCTGGATTCGGAGTCCGGTCTAACTGCTTCGGCCCTTAAACAAAACAACCTTTCCCGACACATAGTGGTTCTCCACGAGCATCACCATGAACTCAAACGTCTCAAAAGCGCCATATCTGAGACTCGAGATCGTGTCAACTTACTTTCCAATATTCGCTCGGATATCGACGCTTATCGCGCGTCAAATCCAGGGGCGGCAGAGGCTGATTATATGCTGGAAGAAAGGGGACATCTTGACAATAGTCACAATGTGATGGATAGTGTGCTCAGCCAGGCATATGCTGTCAACGATAACTTCGTCTTGCAGAGGGAAACCTTGGCCAGCATAAACCGCAGAATTATGGGTGCAGCTAGTCAGGTACCTGGAATGAATTCGCTAATAAGCAAAATCGGAGCGAAGAGGCGAAGAGATGGAGTTATACTCGGTATTTTTATAGGGATCTGTCTTTTGCTGTTACTCTATTTTCGTTGATACCGCTTTGACCGCTAGTTCCCAACCGGGGATTAATCTGCTGTCGACCACAGATAGAAAGGATTTTAATTGTTAGGTTTGACAATGAGCTACAAACTGATTTTTGAATGATCAATTAATTCTTGTGCAGTCGCACAGGCATATTGGGTGTGTGAAGTTCGGCACCGTCTTGTGAATTTTCCAAGCCTCTATCCTGATGCGCCTTCCATTTGTCTTGTTCTAGTCAACATGAACCACATTTCCCACTGCAGTTCTAGACCTCAAGTTCATGGTCCCTCTGTAACTCTATTCCGCCTTTTTTCCTCAACCAGTCTTTCCAGACCATTGTTGAGTGATTCGATCTCACTAGCGGATGCGATACTACTCCCAGCCCATCTAATTCGGCAAGCTTCATCCAAAAGATATACATATCCAACTTTACCGTTCATTATCCCAATCTGCTCTCTCAAATGTTCTGTAAACCCTTTCGTAACAAGGAAGTACCTCCCATGCTGTACTCTTGGAAGTTTTCGCCGTAGCCTTGCCATGAAGCTTCGTATGAGCAGTGCCTTGAACCAATTATCTTCGACATTGATTTCTACTTGTTGTGCAATATTGTTTGACCCTCGAATGATCCGATGTAAAGTTGAGTTTTGCTTGGAGCCGACGAAAGAAGCGACCTGCTTTTCTGCCCAGAGACTTGAGAATATGCTAACCACGGATATTTTTCCTTGAAGGACTGAAGTCGTATGTTGTAGCGGATTTAATCGGTCCAACGTACGTCCGAAAATGTTTGGAAAGAAAAGGGCTTTGTCTCCTTTAAAGATGCGCTGGTTAGATTGAAATGTCTTTCCTTCGTGATGGCGCATTCTGGTCCATTCACGAAAATATGGCTTCGAGAATTCTTTAACGCTGTTTACATTGCAGTTCGTCGAATCACATTAGCTTTTATCCATAACATACAATTTGGGTATAGAAAGTTGTACGGACAGTTGAACTCGGCGTTCCATGTGTTTTTCGCGACTCAAAAACTCGTTTTTGCGCTGCCGGAGAGTTCGGCTGTCAACGCCTGTATTTTGTCCAGCTTCGGGCGGGTATAGTAGGCCCAATGGGCGGCTAAGTGGTTTCGGTAGAAATGCATCCTCCTTTTCAGAGTCGTTTGGCTTGGATGCTGCCGGCGATTTTGTGCTCGCGTCTTGCTTTCTCAAGGAAAGGCCACGAGGCAATGGTCGGAAGTTTTGAAACTGGCAGGTCAAGCAGGCACTTCGTAATATCGAAACTTCAATCAAGAGAATCGATTTGTGACATCTCGCCATGACTGACACCTAGGAAGATTCTCCGACAATAATTGAGTGAATTCAATAAGTTAAGTTAATAACTATGGGTAGTTAGTCAGGGTTTAACTAACTAGCTGATTTTCCTCTTGATCCAGAGCATGTCTCTTGGTTTCTGTTCCTGAGGGGTTGTATACTCCGTATTAGTTAACTAGCTCCGTACATTAGTTAATTAGTTAGTTAACTAGTGCAAACAAGATTGTGCAAACAGTGCAAACTTCACATTAAGATGAAAATATAAGTTAATTAGTTCCTTGAAAAAATCAAGCACCCACATCTAGGTTCATCAACACGATTTTTACGTGGTATACTTCTTTCACCCAAGATGTCTGGAACTGAACGTGCAGTTGAATCTGCTCAGGGGGAGGTCAAGAAGAGGAAACTGAAAAGACTTTCATCAAGCACCATACATGGCGGACACCAGAAGAAAGTCAAGCAAGTGAAAACCGAACCCGAGAGCAAGTCACGACTAGTTGATCCAGATTTTCGGGGTTTAGATGCAGGAAGGGCTAGGACTGGGGCGCCCAAAGAAGGGCGGAAACAGTCGAGTGAAGGAACAGCTGAAGGGAAAAGCAAGCATCCGTCAACAGCGACTCCGAATGCAGTCGACGTGGACATGCGCAGTAAAGGTGTGTATTTCGACTGCTTCGAGTCATCTAAACTATGCCTAACTAATTGAGACATAGCAACGTCGAGGGAATCGCACATAAAGCAGAAGTTACTTGCTCGCGAACGGAGGCTAGCAAAACCAAACTCGGACTCGATTGCCAGGACCAAAAAACTATGGGAACGATTGAGATTGAAATCCCACGTTCCGCGCCAAGAGAGGGAGTTACTTGTCGCGGAACTTTACGACATCATCACCGGTCGTGTAAAGGAGTTTGTGTTTAAGCACGATGCTGTGAGGGTTATCCAAACTGCCTTGAAATATGGTACTGCTGAGCAACGCAAGGCGATTGCCCTAGAGCTAAAGGGAGGCTATCAAGATCTAGCAGAAAGCAAGTACGGGAAATTTCTACTCGCAAAACTGGTTGTCCACGGCAATTCGGAAATAAAAAACATGATTATACCCGAGTTCTATGGCAATGTCAGGAAATTAATGAGGCATCCAGAAGGATCCTGGATTTTAGATGACATTTACCGGATAGCCGCAACATCCACACAAAAGAATTTGCTTCTCCGTGAATGGTATGGCCCCGAATTTGCCATATTCAAATCCTCTGGCCCTGGCAATGTGACCGCACAACTCTCAAAAATTCTGGAGGAAACGCCGGAAAAGAGAGGCCCTATAATGCAACATCTGTTTGAGCTTATCAACCTGCTTATACAGAAGAAAACGACGGGTTTTACTATGTTGCATGATGCAATGCTTCAGTACTTCTTAAACGTCAAACCTGGCAGCACCGAGGCTACTGAATTCATGGAGCTACTGAAAGGAGATGAAGATGCTAACCTGGTGAAAAACTTGGCTTTTACAAAATCAGGCTCGCGGTTGGTGTGTCTTGTCCTCGCATACTCGCATGCCAAGGATAGAAAAACATTGCTACGAATGTTTCGGGGCACCATGCCGATGTTGGCGGAAGATGCCCACGGGCGGAAAATCATCCTTGTGGCTTATGAAGTGGTCGACGATACAAAACTCACAGCAAAATTGATTTTCCCTGAGCTATTCGGTGATAATCTTCCCGAAGCAGAGCGTTCTGAGTATCTGGTCCATCAAGTGAACCATATCTCCCACAGGATATGTCTACTTTACCTCTTTGGAGGAGACAAACTCTCGTGGTTACTGAGCGGTACCGATCAAGAAATTCTGGAGGAAGCGTGCATGATTAGATCGGAAACTTCAAAGAAGGATCCGGCAGTCCGCCGAAACGAGTTGATTCGCGCAGCTTCGCCTACTATGCTCCAGTTTATTGCCTCGGCTGCGGAACCGCTTGTAGAAACAAGTTCTGGCTGTCGATGTATTACGGAGGTCTTTTTCAGTGCAGATGGCGATAAGAAGCCTGCCCTTGCTGCTGTTGTGGCAACTATAAAATCCAAACCAGAGAGCATAGTTACGCCGAGCGCCGGACGAATGCTAAAAGCTTTAGTTCAAGGTGGTCGATACAATCCGAGCCGTAATACGGTGGATAAGCCTCAGCAGCCATTGGAATTCCATGCCTTGCTATATGACCATATTAAGCAAAATGTATCGTCCTGGTTGACAGGGCCCAATCCCTTTGTTGTGGTTGCATTGGCGGAAGCAACCGATTTTGGTCAAAAAGCGGAGCTCCTGGGAATATTACGGGAATGCAAGATAACACTGCTAGCACTAGCTGAATCCTCAAACAACATCCAGGAGGAAGAAGGCAGTGGTGTTCGGGGCAACAGTGCAGCCGCAAAAATCTTGCTGAAGGCAATCAGCTAGGTGGGCTGCGCAAAAAGCAAAGGTGTGATTTCTTTGTTGGGGTAACAGGTTATGTTCTATTTGAGGATTTTAGTAAAAAAGCGGTCAAAGCCTAGAGCATGTTGGAGAAATGTCCCCCTTCTGATACAGCTTACTATGGAGTAAACCGAACCTTTCCCTACTGTTATATCATTCATTCATGACAATGTGATGTCAACCTCTCAATCTCCACGTGACTGCAAAAGTGGTTTTTGTCAGCCAAACTCCATTTTGCATGCAACCCTCCATCCTTCAGAAAACCTGTTTGATCCAGGCCAACTGATTGTTCTATGCTGAATACATAAGAAACAGGGAGGATCAGTTGAGCTGACAGGGTGTCTTTTTGTACCCTTCCTTCTCTCTCTCACACTTTTTTTTGTCATTTAGTGAACATTGTGCATGATCTCTCAGACCCGTGGGCCGTGTTGAACCCTGCCAAGTTGTTTCTGCCTTGTGGTACATTAAGCATGTTTCGGGTGGGATCGTGGCTCTACAACAGAAATGCTCCTGCAAGTGTTTCCACACCATCATTGGATACTCTGAATGAGGTCCGGGAGCGTAAGCTATTGTGATATCCTCCATTACCGCAACAAAACTGAATGTCGCCTAGTTGAGAATGCCTTGAGAGGTAGAGCCCATTATCAACTAGTTACAGCCCCTTTGTGTTTTCCAGGGTTGTGCTATAGTCTTACTGAACCATTAATCCCTAACATCTTAGCTGCTGCTCTTATTATGAATGATGACATCGATGGTGCTGAAAAGGGCCTTAATGAAGGTGATTCCTCATTTCACAAGGTGCGTTGCAGACCGTTTAATACTATTGTGACAATTGCTTGGAGTGGCTGCGAAATGTGCAAAATAGCTACTTACACATTTTCTTTCCACTATCCCCGCTGTAGCTTGGAAGGGGCATTGTCACTTTCATCAAAGCTACTCTGGGTTTAGAGCAAGACATGATGCGTGAAGGTGACTTTTCCTTTCCGATCAATGTACACAATACTAAGAGCTCCTTGTTCAGCAACTGCAAGGCTGAGTGAAGCTGAAACCACAGCATACCACGATCAACGAAAATGCCATCACAGGGCACATGTGCTCGATTCACCTTATTCCTCCATATATGAACCGGGAACTGAATATCTGTTATGTCAGAGCATGGCCCAACTCATGACGGCACTTGTTGGCGTTCTGAATGAGAGCTTGACAGAGAGTATCAAAGCTTTTTATAAGCTAAGGAAGGCGTATATCGCACTAGAAGGGATAATGCAAATGGAACAGTATTATTTGGAACATCGTGCAAGGCAGCGTGGTCAGTTGGACCAGCCTCGACCTGAAACTGTTGAATTTCCTGAGGGCACCCACAATACTCCGAGGAAGTCGACTTTCGACCAGTCTCTAGGGCAAGCTACCCTTGGCTACGCAGGCAACGGGGCTAATCTCGAATTCGATGAATCTAGTGTGGCGGCTAATCGTAATTGTCGAAGCTCGATTGCACCTTCCTTATTGCCTTTGTTGAAATCAGACATTGCTGATAACTCCGTTGACGAATTCATCCATTCGGGGGCGAATCTGTGCTTTGGGCTATTGTTGCTCCTCATTTCAATGGTCCCACCAGCTTTCAGCAAGTTACTATATGTCGCTGGATTCAAGGGCGATCGATCAAGAGGGTTGCGGCTACTTTGGCAAGCTAGTGAATCTCATACCCTAGCTGGGGCAATAGCGGCGATTGCTATTCTGGCCTTTTATAACGGTTTTGTGCGATGTTGCGATATATTGCCTGATCCGTCTGAAGATAATATCGATGGATATCCCATGCGACGACTTACAGGCTTGCTATCTGAAATGCGCAACCGATTCCCAAAGAGCCAATTATGGCTTCTGGAGGAGTCGAGGATGGAGGGAGCACACGGAAGACTGGAGAACGCCTTGCACTTGCTTTCAACATCAGTGAAAAGTCCCCTGAAACAGGTCGAGGCGCTATGCGTTTTCGAAAGAAGTTTGAATGCAATGTATCTCCATAGATATGAACTCTGCGCCGATTCTTTCATTAAAGTATGCCGGTGGCTTCTAGTCCAAAGACCCTTATATTATTATTCCAATACTGACCGTCATATGAGTGTGTCGAGCTCAATTCGTGGTCTCAAGCACTGTATTATTATATCGCTGGAGCATCCCACCTGGTACTTTACCGGCAGAGCCTCAGTTCGAATCCCGCCATAGCATCCGAACATGCGTCGAAATCGACGGAGCTGTTCTTGAAAGTTCCACAACATGCTGGCAAGAAAAGATTCATGGCATCCCAACTTCCTTTTGATGCGTTTGTGACCCGTAAAGTTTCAAAGTGGCAATCTCGTGCGAAACAATGGGACGTTGGTTTAATTGATGCGGTTGGGGTAGATCCAATAGAGGAAATGATTTATCTTTGGAACGGCCACAGTCGCATGCCTACATCACATTTGGAAAAATCTTTGGAGAACCTTGAATGGTCCGAAAGCCACGAAAACAAAATGTGGGATCGTGAAGAGATTGACGAACAAGCAATTCTGGCCTTGCTCAGAGCTTCCATTTTTCGCTCTTTGCGGAGGCATGAAGAAGCCAAAGATATGTTACATTCACACATTTTGCGTCACGACAAAAGTATCTTCAAAGGCCCTTTGAGGGATGACTGGGCCTGTCCATCCGCTCATTATGAAATGGCCGCTAACCTATGGATGGAGCGACCCTTTTATCGACCCTGTGTAAATACCTCCGGTCTAGGGGTACCACCTCAACAAGGGATTAATCTTTTTGGCTGTCATGACATTCAACAAGAGTCTGCTGAGGATAAAAATAAGGTTCAAGCATGCAAGAAATGGCTTGACAAGGTTGCCAAATGGGAGGCTTTTGAGCTGGACACCCGGATAGGTCTTAAAATCGCGATGGCGGAGGAAACCTTGCGGGAGCGGTAACTAGGTAGTTAGACTCCCAACACTCGAGATCTGGGGTGATAGATGGGATTTTTGACAAACTTGAATACTTTCTACACAAACAAACTACTCAAAGATCTTTTCCCTTCTCAGAGGATAGATCTTCTTGTCTTGAGAAGATCTATTTCAATTCAGAAACAACATCTTAACACAGAAATCTTACAGATTTAGTAATTTCTCAATCACATTTCACAACAAGTAAGATAGATTACAGCTAAAAAAATGAATTAAAAAATTGTTTATTGAAAAAATTCTCAATTTGCAACAATAAAATCTGCAATTATATTAATATTAATAATTCTCTGATAGTGTAGATTAATGTGATTGTGAGATTCACTCATTTACTGATTTGACAAGATCAAACAGTTAGATTCATTTTTAATAATATATTTATAAAAATTCTTCAGAATCAGAGAAGAATTTCAGTGAACACAGTTTTTATTTAATTTTTAAAAATGTCACTTATTTAAAAGAACATAGAGATTATAAATACTTATTATAAATCACTGATTCACTTTTAACACTTTCTGATAGATTCAATAACAAGAATAATTAAATGAAATTAAATGAGATGTAAATTAAAAAAAAACTGTAGCAGATTGATGTCTGAAAA
>LJPK01000098.1:0-40540 GCA_001430945.1 Amauroascus niger
AGTCTGCTTATAGGTCTGTAACATCTATTTCATCTGTAGTTCAGTTATTTTTATTAACATTCAGTCTTCAGTCTTCTGACAGATCTTCAAATCACTCTTTCAGCAAGCTCTGACTCTTGAGAATAATGTAAAGAAATAAAGTTCATTTTGATGCATTAACTGTCTCAATTACAGTCACTCATTCTCAATTCTCAGATTGTAGAAGCTTTGCTCTGTCATAAAATGTAAAGAAATAAAGTTCATTTTGATGCATTAACTGTCTCAATTACAGTCACTCATTCTCAATTCTCAGATTGTAGAAGCTTTGCTCTGTCATAACAGTCACTACTAGTAATAACTCTAGTAGTGATACAGATCTTCATGATAAAGTCAGTTTCATCAAAATTGTATATATCTTCTGACAGAATTTCATACTCAGTAATTGTATTCTCTAGAGTTTTAAATCATCTCTGAATAATCTTTATATTCTCACACTTGATCTGTTCATGATTATAGTGTCTGAAATAACAGCTTTGAAGCTTCATACAGCATTTAATCAGTTTTGAAATTCAGTTCTTGCTGACATGGAGAAGTGATGTAGTAGAGATGGTAGAATTCCATAAGATAAGAAGATAATTAGCTAATCTTCAACAAATGCCAACTGAGAGGGGAATTCTCATTTAGTCTGATTCAGCACTCATGTTTTAAATCATCTCTGAATAATCTTTATATTCTCACACTTGATCTGTTCATGATTATAGTGTCTGAAATAACAGCTTTGAAGCTTCATACAGCATTTAATCAGTTTTGAAATTCAGTTCTTGCTGACATGGAGAAGTGATGTAGTAGAGATGGTAGAATTCCATAAGATAAGAAGATAATTAGCTAATCTTCAACAAATGCCAACTGAGAGGGGAATTCTCATTTAGTCTGATTCAGCACTCATTCAACTAGTCTATTCTCTTCAGCAGCAGATAATTTGTGTGAATTTGTGTGTAAATTCATTCTAGCAGACTGGTCTTTGAGTTGAGAACTTAGTGTAGTTCTAGACACATTAAAAACATGTGCAGCTTCAGAAATAGAGGGAGTTTCTTGCTTATTAAAGGCATTTATTGTGAGTTCAATTCTTCCCTCTATCTCTAGAGAGTTAGAAGCTTCTTTATTTCAAATTGGTGGCATAATTGCGTGTTGAAGTGGAAGGGTAGTTAAGTTGGAAGATATTTTGATTTTGCTGACTGCTTGGTGTGGATGACCGCTCGGTGTGGAATTACGTTAGTTAACTAAAAGGCCACGCCCTAGTGTGGCCTTTTGTCACGTTTTAGTGGCCTTTTTTTCAGAGGGCTTTTCTTAATGTAGCGCTGCTTTAGAAACATCGGTATATAAGTTTCGTGCTGCCCTCCTGGTTATGGCACGAGTCTCTTTCTTTCTCCTATCCTTTTCCTTTGGTGTCGATATGTGGTTCCGGTTGGTCCCAGTATTCTTTTGCACCCTAGTACTTATCTGTCTTTGACTCTCAGGGTTGTCTTTTACCATGGGTATTCCGGCCGAGCGCAAGCCTCCAGCTCCAAGGAGTCGCACTCACTGGATGGATATGGTCAATAGGCCAAGGGAGCCACCGAAGCCAGTCTTCGAGGAATGGCGGCCGTGGCAAATAATTTCCATAAGTACCATCCCCCTGATCCGCTTTCTCTTTAGAAGCCTGCTTTACTTACGGAGTACCTCTGACAGGTTTGTTCAAGAATTGGAACCGGCCAACCCCTGTCACTGGCTTGAAAACATGAACTTGAACATTATTGAAGCATTTCTACGATGGTACCTCGAGGGTCACAATGTTGTATCTTTGAATGGCTTCCCTGTCAAAGTTTGATACTTCAGACTGCACTATTGTTATATGTTGGATCATGACTTTTCCTACACCCTGAAGAGAGAAACAAAGAATGCATGTGCTCTAACTCTTATTCTGTTGATCCTTGCTAACAATTCTTCTAGTTATTCTGTGGACAACTCAAGAAGAAGTACAGTCTTAAAAGACAGTGAGATTCAAGACACCTTGAGATCACCAGGGCATCGGTTCTTGCCCTTGCCAGCACTAGAATTGGTACCAACGAACGCCATATCGGGCTTATAGTTGAATAGACCAGCAGTGCCGCCATCAAAGGTGACGGACGTGAGCTGGCGGGCGGGTAACTGTAATCCCTGCTCAAAACCCCCACGGAGAGCTCTGCGGGCCCGCGGGAGAATATATTCACAAAAAACGCAAATGAAATAACGGCTAGTCTTTTATAGTCCGCGGTGGTGATGTGGGTATCGGATCTGGCGCGATCTGGTGGATATTTAGCTTAGTCCTATATTGTTGTAGAATCTGGCGGTAAGCAGATAAGTAGATCAGAGGACTAAGCGTGTCTATGTGACTATAGCGGAAATGGGGAGGATTTGTTATTTGGAAACCGTAGATCTACTGGTTCTGATATGTTTATATTGGAATATACGTTTCTCCGAATCAACCGTTCCATCGGCCCCGGGTTTTAATGCCCATTTGTTCTCAACAAGTCGTTAATCTGACTCGCACGAAAAATAAAGTGACGGCCTGCGGCCAGACGACTATAGGAATCATCCAGGCAGCTGACCAACACTCCGATGTCCCTTCGCTCCTTCACCTCGGTTCCTTCAGTGTCTCGTTCCACTTGATGGTGTTCCGCACCCCTTCCTCGTTACACTCGTCAGCACGACTTCGTCGAGGTGCTGTTCTTCGTTCGCCTAAGCGCGTCCTGAAAGGCAGATAAGACCTCTATTTGAGCCGAAGTCTCAGCTCTCACCAAATTCCAAAGCAAATCCCAAAGCTCCTACACGAACGTTACTCGAACGAAAGCTCTCGAAACCCTAAGCCCCGATATCAAAGCCTTGTTTCATCGAACTCGTCAGTCCTGCATTGCGAACCGAGATGCCAGCACTTTCTTTGCCTGTTTCTTTGACGGCTCCGATTGAATTCAAGTCATACAGTGAAGATGAGGACTATCTTGTGGAGGAAAAACCTGAGCCAAACTACCGCTCGCAGACTTTGGTTTACTGTTCTCGAGAGTCAAAGTGGTGGATAAAGGTGACTTTTCGCGGCGGGGTTTACGACATACTGAATGAGCCAACAATAACACATAGGCCTTCAAAAAGGGAACGTCGCAAAGAGTTCCAAAACTTTGTCAGACTCATGGACTATGGCGCTCTTCCTCTTCTCGATGACACGGTTACGGAACTGATCCTTGATGATGGGGGACAGGGTTCCAAAATCATTATACATGCATCTGAAGAATTTACCAGCAATCCTTTCGTCAAGATCGCCGCAAAACTGAGATGTACCATCCAGGAAGATCCTTTGCGAGTCATTTATCCATTATGCGATGAATTTCCCTCCTTTCGATGTATCGACTCAAGCGAACTTTGTGACGAGATTGAAATCATGGACGGAGTCTTCCAGGTCCTCAATGTCAACAGCAAGATACCATATATCCTCAAGGTTGTGAACCGGCCCCTCTATCAACCTCATGACACGGAGGTCATACGCAAAGAACTTGAAAACCTTGAGATATTTCGAGGTGCACCAAATATTGTGCAAGCAGCTGGCATCGCAGTATCTACAAACCCTTATATGACATCTAACACAAGAGATCAGCCTCTCATAGTCACTGGTATTGTGCTGGAATTCTACAGTGGTGGCTCTATTCAGAAAGTCTTGAGTGAACATCGTCTGCTTGAACATTCCTGGGAAAGATGGCCAAAACAAATTGCTACTGCATTAGATCAGTTTCATGCAGCTGGAAAAACCCACATGGATATTAAGCCTTCAAATGTTGTTCTTGATGCGGATGGAAATGCAGTTCTTATTGACATCAGTGGAATTGGTGGAATCACACAGGTGGCGTGCCCCAGAGATCCAAGATGAGATATCACCCCACGAACTCCCGTATGAGGTGCGTAAATCGAATGACACCTGGGCTTATGGAAAGTTTCTGTCAGAACTTGTCAGCATGCAAAAGATAGCCCTATTACAAGGATACTGAAGAGGATTGCCGGTCGCCTGATGGTAGAGAGCGTGCATGGACGCATGACTATGTTTGAGGCTATCTCGGAGCTTTCTGGTATTGACAACATTGACTGCTCATGCAAATAGAGACCAATCCAACTAGTGTGATCACAAAATTGTTCTCCGAAATATTCTTGCCTCGATTCGCTTCAATAATTAGCCCATTCAATATCACCTTCGTCAAATCCGCCGTCTGTTCGAGGAGCTTCGAACAGTCAGCGAGTATATAATATGGCCATCGAAATCTAGCCTTACCTGGACCTTCCCTCTTTGAATTCGGCTTTTTGTCACAGCCATGGATGCCACAGTTTTTATCAGGTAAAGATTGAACTCTGTCCACGCTAAAATTTGTTGTTAACTTCGTGCAGCCAAGCAGATCAAAGGACCAAGCCTGTCCACGTGATGCTGGCTGGATCACCTGACCTGGTCTCCCAACACCACTCAACACGATACTTCACTTTTGTCTGAAGACCCGATTGCCAACACGCCGTTGTTTCTTGCTGCTTGAAACCATCAGCAGCAGATTATGACTTTTAGTTCTGGAGAGGCCAAGCAGTTTCTCCTCTCTGAGCTCTCTATCATCCAACTTATCCACTCATCAGACAGCTCGAAAATCTTCTTGGTCAAGCATGAAGATGCAAAATATTGCTTGAAAGTGGTATGTCAAGAACCACATGCAGTGTGCTGGTCCAGGCCATAATTTACAGTGGTTTACAGTTCCATGTCAACAAAGACCCAGGCTTTACCTCCAAAGGCCGAGATCTCTGTCGCCATCGTTGTGAAATTGAGGCATACAAGCTCCTCTCAGCAGCGGGAATATGCAAAGAGGGATTTGTCCCTAAATTTCATGCGTTATTTGAAGATATTGACCCACTCGCGCCCACGCTGACACCATACCTCAATGCCTTCCTCAGTGATCTTCATCATCCCTGTGCTATATTACTTGAGTATCTTTCCCATGCAGAGCCTTAAAACTGCGAAAATTACACCAAACAAAGGATTCAAAAGGCAATCCTAGGCATCCAAGCTGTGCACCGGGCGCGAGTTGTGCACAATGACCCTTATCCAAAGAATGTGTTGATTGTTCCTGGGATAGCAAGCAATGGAGGTGATGACCGGGTTGTATGGATTGATTTTGACATTGCCCTTAATTTTGGGTCTGCAAAGGTCGGTGGAAGGTTACAGTACGATGAAAGTGCGGAGATTGTGTTTGAGAAGGAACTTGTGGAGAGTGTTGGGATGAATCTGGTAAGTTGGAATCACCCTTATACTCTTTAAGTACTACTCACTCATGTCTAATTTAGGAAGAGGATCAGAGGCAGGGCCTGCCGAAGAATACAAAATTTTACTGATTCGTGGCCCGCACTAAAGTCGTACCCGAGTGACAAGGAAGAAATGGTTGCTTAGAAAACCGCTCTCGGCAGAGTGAATTCTACATCCTCGAAACGCCAAGCCATATGTTGACCAAACTAATCGCACGTTGAAAAACAACCATCAGAATGCCTGCCAGCCCACAATGTTCCCTCCACACCTCTCTCTTCTTGACTAACCCCCTCCCGTTTCCTCTGGACACAGATATGTCCACATACCGTGCCGGATGCCCAGGCCTGCTGGGCACGACGATCTTCATAAGCCAGAACCATCTTCGAGTCTCAGCCATAACATCGAGCTCCAGAGCTTACTTAGCTTTTTGGTACCAAGGGCTTGCAAACATCAGCTTGCCACCATCCTAGTCTATCCTGACAGGTCGACAGGTAAGCCACGATAAAATCCTTGGGAAAATACAAAGCGATTTGGGATCACTCTTTTCTCAGAGATCCGGAGCTGCAAGGGCATCTATGCTGTGTTTGCAGACAATGAATGAGGCAACACACCGCTTTATAACCTCGAGTACTACAGACCTACTATGCGATGGAGCCGCTACGAACCCATGCCTAGAAGTACCGTGAGAGGCTCTTCCGACAGCTGGTTTTTGTGGTTAACAACACAGACTTTTTTAGAAAGACCACTACGAGTCTCTTTAAGATTGTGTGGGAATTATTTCAACCAAACAATATTAAGGAGTTGCTTATTCCGGGTAGCGATGCACCTTGCCCAAACGTTTGTGCAGAAAAAGCGAAAGCCAGAAGCAGTCAGCTTACTTCAGGCAATCTGGGACGGCAAGTCAACGAGAACCATTTCGGTAGCCAACTATGACGAATATCGATTGCACGGGCCTGTCTTTTAATTCTGTTTCAATCGTCGCATCCATTTGTGCCATTTATAAAGGGCGCAAGAAAACCATCTTGGCTGGATCCTGTCCTACTTGTTTTTTTAAGTCTTCGAACCTATGGCCCTTTTGCTTCTACCAGTTGCCCTACAGAATGGCCGCCATACCTTAAATCTGGTGATTATCCCACAAAATAACATCTGCTTTGATGGGTTGTGACATTTTGGTGCGTATTTTGCGCTCTTGTATGCTAGGTTGAATAGTACATTATAAGCCCTGTCATCCACCTCATACCACAGTTACTACTACCCTGAAGGGCTATTACCTGTGAGCGGTGCTAGATGTAAACACTCAGTATATACATGAGAAAACAGCTCATCAATCAGAACGCCATCACCACTTTCTTGATCCCGATCCCTGTTCCGCCTTTCTCTTCTTGCCCGTCTGTGGCTCTGGCTGCTCAAAGACCTGCTCCTCCACACCCAAATCAATGTCTTTAACAGGAAATTTTGCCGGGTCCAAAGAGTACGGAGTAACATACAGAGAAATTAAGTTACGGAATACAGAGTTGTAAGTTTGGTGATTGAGGATCTCCCGGGGATCATGTTTGTTTCCAGATTAACCAACAAAAAGCAATCACCTGACAACTTCATGTCACCACAGGAAGCTATAAATGCCAATTCAATGGTTAATCTGCTTAGAGGGTTGATGAAAACTAGTGGGCTTGCTCAAAATGGTTGCTGCCTGCTTAGCGGATGTCTCTGTTAAAAAAAGACCCCTGGCCGAATCCGTTCGTCTGATTCTCTCATGATCCAAAACAACTTGACACTACAGACCAAACAATGCCCATTCAAAGGGAGGGCGATTTTGCCGCCGTTGGTAACGTGCCTCCAGTCTATCGAATAGATCTTTCCCTTCCCCCATCTGAACGATATGTTGAATTGGCAACTATTTATCGTGACCAGCTCCATTCCCTCACAGGCCTTTTTGATGAACTTGTCTCCTCGCTGCACCCAAATATCCCGATGTTATGGGTTGAGCGCGCTGCCCGTCTTTTCCTCCGGGGTCTCTGCACGCATGAAGAGACTGAAGAGATTAGGGGAATAGCCAAAGCTACAGGAATTGACATGTATCTGCTTGTGTCCTTCAATGTGCTTCTGGATCTGTTGATGGGCTGCACCAGTGGTGCAGCCTTGACAAAGAAGCCCATGCATACAGAGACAAACATGCTACACTTTCGAACTCTTGACTGGAGCATGGATGGCTTACGGCAATTGATCGTTCAGCTGGAATTTGTTCGCGGCCCTGATGTAGACACTGTCCTTGCCACGAGTGTTACCTACGTTGGGTTCGTGGGTGTTCTGACAGGAGTACGCAAGGGCCTCAGCCTCTCCCTCAATTTTCGACCAAAACATAACGCGACCAGTGCATGGGGCAATTTCAGATTCTACGGCAACCATCTTCTGGTTCTTCTGGGTGTTCGGCGATCTATCTCCTCCCTACTACGACAATGTCTTCTCCCATCTACGACTGTCGCATCGTCGTGGACAAGATGGCTTTCAAAGATGAAGCCGCCGAGCCCACAAGACATCACGCTGGATGTCATATCTACGAATCTACCCAAAATACCCACAACGGCAGCGTATTTGGTTTTCTGTGACGGTACATCAGCTATAGCGATGGAAAAGGATCACCGTTCCGCCATCGTACATTCGTCGTCGTCTTTCATTGTCGCAACTAACAGCGACTTGGAAACCACCGCTCCTTCGTACAAACCATCTCTCGGTGACCGCACCGGTCTTCAAGCCGTGTCTGACGAAGACATAACAATAGCAGGCTTGATAGAAGATAGCAATGAACGCAGAGCGTGCATGCAAGCCAATTGGGACAAAAAGGCCCAAGCATCCAGACGAACCAATGCACGATCGACAACTCGGCGGGACTCCACGAAGCGAGCAAGATCAGCAAACTGCGAGTCTGATTCCTGTGCAGAGTCCAATGGAACGCCATGCGATCCCGCCTTCTCAGACACACAAGTCACGGCAACGCCAGCCGAAGTAATCAGATGGGTAACAACTTATCCCATCACTAATGAGATGACTCATTTTACAGCTGTTTTGGATCCTGCAGAAGGGAAGGTATTCTGGTTGAAGCGATATATGACACCTGTTGATACGGATTCTCTACCCTTTCTATAGAAAAGATGGGATAGCCTACATACCTACACATGTTTCTTTAATATTCTTAAACTCCCCACAAAGACAGATAGAAATGAACAGATGATACCAGAAATGTGGTTTGTGTTCTTTTTGCTCATTTTTTGGGTCTTCCTAGAGTCAATCTGCTAGGTTAAACAAGCGGCCGCTCAAAATACCAACACTTCTACAGATGATATACAGGAACCAGCTCAGCCAGGGAACCTGCATCCCAAAGCCGAGTAGGACCGAGAACTCTCCCAAGATTTAAGCCCCACATACCAACCGTGTGAATGTTCAATTTAAAATAGTGATGCTTTCTAAAAACCAGAGATACTCTCGTTATGGTAGAACCTTTTGATTTCTCAGACCATGTTGCTACCTAAGTTGTGTATCAAAAGTTTTAAAAAAAACATGATCACCTCGCGCAAACCCCGAATCCCACGTTGAAAAACTCATCATGTACCAGTTTAATCCTCATTAAGAATCTTGTGGAAGGTCGTACCAGCACGCTCTGGCTTGCCAGCATTGACGCTAGCTTGGCCCATCTTCTGCTTGGAGAAAGCAGCAGCATATGGGTTGAGCCGGAGCATGACTTGCTTGTTCTTGAGAGGGTTCTTCTTCTGGACGCCGACTCTCTTGGTTCTGGCTTCGCCCCTTGGTTCTCTAAGAATGGACTGGACTTCGGAGGAATTGATGAGGCGGGTGATATCGGCGTTGGAGACGATGTTGGATGGGAGAAGGTAGTCTCTTTTGAGGGCGGATGGGGAGGTGGTGGTGCCATAGAGCTGATCCAAAGCAGCAAAGGCAGAGGAAGTCCAGACGATGAAGCGACCGAGGTGGCCACCGGGTGCGAGTTGGAGGAGGTTCAAAGCGAAAACGGAGGAAGTCTCGACACCGGGGATGTTGCGGAATGCCTTGACAAGCTCCTTTCCGTCAACCTCGGGGTTGTAGACGACGAGAGGTCCACGGCGTTGGCGGTATCGGCGACCTCTCAATTTTCCCTTACCGGCACGCAACTTGCGGGATTTTGAGACCTTGACGAGTTCTTCACCAGCACCGAGGGCTTGAAGAAGGGAGATGGCGGCCTTGGTCTTGGTAATGGCGGCATTCTCGAAAGCCTTGGAGTCGACAACGAGTGGGACCTCTGGAATATTGGCGACGCGGTGGCCACGGGCGAAAAGAAGGGATGGCACGGAAGAAGCTGCTAAAGCGGAAGCAGTAGCGAAGCGTCTGTAAAAAAAAGGAGAAAACCATAGTCAATATCGCGATATCCCCGCCCCCAGTTGATTTCGACCATAATTGGATGCTCACTTCTGTCCAAGGTTGATCTTCTGATGCCACTTACGCCACACCTTGGTGGGAGCGAACATGCGACCGGAGCGACATTGGTTACCGAATGCAGCCTGACCAGCACGGTGCGTACCACCGCCAGAGACACGAGGAATACGGGCAACAGCACGGCCTAGCAAAAAAAACCAAGTCAATCTTCCAATTCCTCCCTCTAAATCTCGATGGGTTCTAGGTCTTCCACATACCAGTACCCCAGGACTCGGCAGAAGTCTGTTCACCGGCCTTTTCGCTCACGGCATAGGGTTGTCTCCGATTCTTCGCGATACCAGTGTGCACCGATCTACCCAGATTCGTCAGTCAACGTGTTTCAAATATTTCCCTCGCCGGGGTTGAATTTCAAGTTCCCATACTGGACAATATCGGGACGGATTGGCGCGGTGAAAACGCTTGGAAGAGGCTGAGTGGCGCCGGTGGGCTTGCCATCGGCCGCGGCGATGGTGACGGTCGGTCTGGAAGCCATTGTTGTCGACAATTCGCTGGTCGTGGTCGACGTCGAAGGTTGAACAGCAAAAAGTTCAAGATCCAGCTTCTCTCCTTGTCAAATGTGGGTTTTCTCGCTTCCTTTGGTGTTGCGGCTGGGAAGTCACGAGGTGCCCTAAGCCCTAGCCTGGCTTGACACTTTGGGGTTGAGTTCTGGCCACGTGACTGGGCCAGCCCTAGTTACTTTGTAGTCAAACCTCCAAAGCCACCCCCTTAATTCGCTTCGATGAAGGAGATCCGCTGAAATCCTTCAAACTCACGCCACATTACCTCGCCTCTGTTATGCAACGACTTCTCTCAGGGTCCAGTCTTGTATGCGACAGCGCTATTACGTGTTTGATATTACTTTCGCCTTCTCAGGGAAAAGCCAATGTTAAAATGGTGCTCTTGACAGGCCAGCAGAGCATTCTTACTCGTTTGAGTCAGAGGGCACCTAACTACATCCCTCGCGGATTATTTTGCCGGTTGACACTGAAGCCAGGAATCTTTACGAAGGAGCAGACTGCCAATATTGAAGGTAGAATTTTATTTCATGTATGAACCCATCCCACCAAGCCAGAATGCAGAAAATCAAAAGATAAGACACCTGATCCATGCGAACCACGTAAAAAGCAAGCTATGTGGAGGATTGCCAAAAGTATGTTCCGTGTAGAAAGAATAACGAGTGCTGTCGATCATCACCAGCAGATAGAAGTGAATGTTTCAGAAGATGTCATGAGAAATCAGAAAGAAAGAAAGAAAGAAAAGAAGATCAAAATGCAAAAAGAGGACAGAAAGAGAAAATGTCCCATATTTTTTTATCTCCCCACGAAAACCCTATCACCATGTCGAATGTCCTTCCCTCTCATTTGGAAGCAACACTGGTTGGGTGAAATCGTCTAGGCCAAATGGCTACCATGTCCGTGGCGGCGGTACAGATGCACACTCTTCTTGACTAGGTCGAGTTTCAGCTCGCTCGACATACCGCTCATGCACTTTGTACCCTGTGCCATGCCGAGGGTAGCTGACCATTGTCCACTGGCACAGCGCTGGAATGAAGTTCCGTTGATGCAGTTCCATGCACCCTCCTGGGAGCAAGCACCAGAAAGCCCAGGGCCACCGGTTGGAGGATTGACAGGAAGGTTGGATGGAGGGTTGGAGGGTGGTGGCTTCGACGAAACAGGAGCCTTGGTTGGAGCGGGGAGTGGATTCGGAGCCGCAGGGGCCTTGGTTGGAGCAGACGATTGAACAGGAGCGGTTGGCGCTGAGGAAGGCAAGAAGACACCAGGAGAGTTGGTGGGTTTATCTGTCTCTGAGGGAGTGGGTTCGTCTCCGCCACTACCACCATTGCCGCCTTTTGCGCTTCCTCCACTTGGGGGGGAGACGGCACCGTCCGCGGGAGCCATAGGGCCATTGCTTCCGTCCTTCTTCACACAAATGGGTACACCAGCCTCCATGAGGTGCTGAGCATTACCACTGCGCTCAAGAGATGGGCCAGGGTCTGGGAATCTGATGTCGACGCCTTCCTTGGTGATGCAGTCGTTGATGTTGGCGACGAACATATCTGGAAGGTCAGCGCGCTTGGCTAGCGGGATCAGGCTTCTCGGTTCCTGAGCTGGAGTGGGAGCGTATCGTTTCTTGGAGGCCGTGACTGTGATGGGAGCGCAGTTCATGTAGAATTCGCGGTTGCCGATGCGGTTGATCCAGGTCCAAGCAAGGGTATATTCACCTGGCGCAATGCTTGATGGGACCTTGAATTTAAACTGCGAGGCTCCATTGCCGTTTGGATCTTCGGGCAGGTTTCCGTCGACGTTTGCGGGACAGCCACCTTCGATGGAGTGGATGACTTTCCAGACCGATTCCTTGGTTGGCTTCATATCAGTTGTGAGAGAGACCTGACATGAACCACCGCCATGGACAGCGCTTCCTAGGAAGCTGAGGGTCTGCTCCTCGCCGATGGCGAAAATGTTTTCCTGGGCAGGTGGGTCGTAGACTCCCCCTCTCTGTTTGCAAGGGAAGTCTGCGAGATTGTTTTCGAGTGGGCCATTGTTGAGAGAGCCGGGCCCATAAGGATATGGAGTCTTCATCTCCATGTGGGCGTTAGCTGGGATCGCAGCAAAGAGGGCCGCGGTAGCCGCTATCAAAGAAGTTGAAAAATGCATCGTTAATCGAGTTGGTTCTTTGAGACGTTGATTTCTTGTGTTTCTAGAACAAAAAGTGATTCGTTTCACTTGAAAGATATAAAAAAAAATGTGCGTGTGGAATGGAAGAGAAGAAGTTGCGAGGACTCTTGATATATGTTTTCGATCTAGGCTCGTTCCGGACGAGGAAAGAATCAAAAAGATAGATGTGTAAAGCGGAAGGTCACGGTCGATTGCTCGTTAGCGTAGAGAATGATTGTCAGGACTTGCGAGAGATCCTGGCGGCAATAAAAAGGTTAGCATGGACGGGGGAGGAGGGGGATTCAAAGAGTCAATGGTGGAAGATGCCGCATGAATGGCACAATATCAAGGAGCAGTATTATATCATAGTCATGTGGAACTTCCAGCCAAAAAAGAAAAGCCAGTAACACACAAAATGAAAATGATATGCAAAGTGGGAGGGAGAATTGAGGCAGATATGTATATACAAACATACCTTGACGGTTTCCTTGTAGGGTGCCTTTCCCTAGATGGGCACACACAAACACGATATGTGCAAAAGGAATGAAAAGACTCTCTTGCAGAGATGCCACAGGCAAAAGAGAGGAGAGTCACGAAAAGGAGAGTGAGAGAGATAGATGATCAGGAGCTAGCCTGAGGTATCTCAAAAGGAAAGGCAAGAGAAAAAAAAAGAAGAAGGATGTCGAGTAAGTAGAGCTTGTCTCAACGAGCCAGCGCGTGCGTGAAGACAGAAAGGAAAGAAACAAAACGGGCCATGAGCGGGTGAAGGAAGGGCTTAATATAAAGAGTGGAAGCCGGCAAAAGACATAACTATCTATCGGCGAGTGGAGGTGAAGGGTGTTCGTATTACGGGGTGGTGGTGGGAAAAGGACGGATGGCGACAGAAAGCGATCACGGTCGCGCCCGGGGAGAGGAGAGAGGGAATGATAGCGCCGTCTCCACCACTTTTTCTTCGGGATTGGCCCATTTGAATTGAAGAGCCCTGTCTGGGTTGAACTCTTGAGAGGTCGACCAGCGGATAGCGTAAAGGTTCACGAAGGTGAAACTGGGCTTCGTCCAGGTGAGTGGGTGGGCTCGACGATTCGAAACGAGCTAAGTCGACCGGGGGGCATCCCATCCACACGCCCCCCCTTGGGGAGGATAAGTTAGTTAATTCTCCTCTTTCGCTGGAGCGAGCCAGCCACTCAAGGGCGCTCATTCGACGGCCGACATCTCTCCCCTCCCCTGCTCGCCTGAAGAAATCCATCCCCATCCCTGCGGTGCCCACATCCCATCTCCCCCTCTGCTATCTGGTCTCCTCGGATGGGAATATTTTGTGTCTCGCGGTGTCCCTACTTTCCGGCCATTCTATGAGGTAACTAACCATGTGTCTACCCGTACACAGTTTCTTTTTTTTTTTTCTTTTTTGAATTTCTATTAATATTAAGATTATTGTCAAATTAGGGAGCCCATTCTGGTTCGAAACAAAGTTATCATTCTCGAAACCGAAAAATTTTCTCTCGTCGGGCTGGACTGCTGGACTTGGACTGGACAGGCTTCTTTGGACGGTGCGCCGAGCCGAAGTCTGCCGCTTCGTCAACATCTTGTTAGTAGTCACAGTCCCTCACTGTCTAGTTACCTGCCTGCCCAGGTATGTATGTATGTAGCACGTTGGAAGCTGAGGTTGACCGTTGCCGCCACACTTTAGCCTCATATTCAGCGCCCTGGTGGAGAAAAAAAAATCATACAAAATGAGGGGAAAGGGCAGGCTTCACGTTCTGATAGGCCAATGCCGAACTAATCAGCAGTCGTCACGCTGTTTCGAATGTTTGTCGATAACGAGTTAACTTTAACCATTCTCGCTGCACATTTGCATGTGGATAACAACCGTGGGGTGGAGACGACGGGCCACGAGGAACAATTTACTCTGGTGCCTTCGGATTCGCCAGCGCAAAAGGTCTTGTCCAAGCAACTCGTTTTTAGGGTCGTTCTCAGGGACCAGGCACGATCTCATGCCCATTGGACAGGAATGCGGCGCCAAGAGCCGCCTGGCTGCGTTCATGAAACATCCGCCAAAAAAAAAGAAAGAGAGAGAGAGAAAGAGAAAGAAATGGCAGAACCCCCCATGTTTTCGCCACAAACAACCCGGGATTCAAGATTGCTGTGATCTTTGCCTCCCCGCGCCAAACGGAACACACAATAACTACTTACGGAAAAAGGAAGGCCGACATTTTTCCCTTGTCTCGCCGAGGGTCAATAATTGAACATACGATGCAGGAGTGCCAGTTAGTTAACTGCTTGCAACCTTCCTCGTCCTTTTGTTTTCGTATTGCTGGGGTTGAGCTCCCGTCCATCTCGAGATTGTAGTTAACTAGTTAACTAACTACATAGCTGACTACAAAGTAAATAGTTAAAAGTCGCCATCATCCAAAACCCGAGACTCTCCCCGTTTGAGACTGGAATGCAAGAGTTTGTCGACTGGAAGGAAACATTTCATCCAGTGCTTGCAAGTTCCACCCTGCCATGCCAGACATGCAAAGAACATCAGGAGAATTTTGGTATCTTTTCCGGGAACAAAACCCTGGATCTCTTTCACCCTTGTTTCCATTCCAGACACAGACCGTGCGTTGCAGTTCAAACATGGACCTTGCTTGCCAGTAATCAACCCAGTAGAGAAATAAACCCTGACAAAAAGAACATATAGAGCTCTCATAGTTACCTACTCCCTTCCTCAAATATGTGTGAGTGCAAGGCCTAGAAACAAGTTGATCTGTTGATCCGTTTGAAGTCCTCATCACAGTTTGTCACAACTGGCTGATCGAGGTAGTTAACTTGTTACTCTCCCGTGTGGTCAACACTAGCCACCGAAGACAACCTTTTTTTTTGTCACGCATGAACTCACTCGGTTCGCTGGCTAGGACTCATGCAACCTCTCCCGAAATGTTTCGAGTGCCTGACCCTCAGATCTCGACACCCAATAACGATCACCGAGATCAGATTGAGCAATCAAAGGCGTTGAGCGAAGCGCCCAATATCAACAATTATTTGATAACTGACGACAGACCACCAAAACGTACATACGCATCTATTAACCTTACCCTTACCCTGGTAACTTCACTAAGCCAAGGGAGAACTGCCATGTGGAGAACCCACAACCGCTCTTGGATCCCATCTATCAAATGAAGTTTCGTTTCCACTCATCCACCAGAGAAAGAAATACAGAACATTATCACATTACAACCGAGTTGTTTCACGGGCTTTTGCTTGCAAATCAACTTCTACCACTGTTATCCTGATAGGTCAAAAAAAAAAAAAAAAAAAACCACCTATTACGTCACATGAGTTTTCTTTGGAAGGATCCAGGTAGCCTGAGCCTGACTGATTGCTGCCCTTCAATTTGGGCATGCTGCCACGAAACACACAATAATAGCATGCTTACCGGAAACTTGTAACTGGAAATAGATTGTTTTCTTGGACCTCGAAATAACCTCAAGTTTTCCCTTAAGTGTATCTTTATGCCGCGGTCGGTCAATCCATGTCTGAAGTGAAGTATGAATCAATGTCATCATTGAGCTAAAAGCATCAAACAGCTTTGTAACAAACGACATGACGCGGTTTCTATCCTTTGTTGGATGCCGAATACCAATTCACCATCCAGCATCGAATCTATGACATGAGACTCAGGCATGGTCCACTTGTGAGTCTGTTGTTTGTTAATGAAACGTTTTGTCAACTGTTTTGCCTCCCCCGTATCGCCTACAAATCGATTTTGTGGCGCTGACATAACTACAAGATCCACACCTCCGTAATTAAGTCGTTGGCTTGAGCGCTTATTACGTTAACTAGTTAGCGGTTAGTTACCTTTTACTACGTCGGTTGTCACCAGATCGCGCATAAAGAACAGATGGAGATGTGGATGTGGATGGAGATGATGGGAGAATAATAATGCTCTCATTCAACGGATCCACTGTTTATTCCACAGCCTTCACCAAAGTCCTACTACATCATGACTCACACCTTCGAAAACGGCAAAAGCCCGCTTTGGAAGAAAATCGAGGAGTTGCTCCACTATCAGAGTAAGTCCTTATTCTTCTTCATTGCTATATAAACACTGATGCAGTTCAATAGAGGAAAACCCCCAACCCGAAACCACACCGTTACCTGAGGAGAAGGCAACCAAGAAGTTACCGAGGGTTGATGCGGAGGCCGAATTCGAGGCATCCATTACTTGGACTGATGAGGATGATAAGCGGTTTTGGGAAGCTACTGCCAGATGTAAGGCTGATAACTTTTTGCGATCTATTTCCTTAGTTCTTGGATGCTAAGCTATCGCTATTTGCAACAGATCTCGCGAGGGAGAAAGCCAAGCAAGAACAGGGAAATACAAAATGAGGGAAACAGTTTACTTGCTAGAAGATTTTGTGAAGTCTCAGCTAATTAATCATCTTGAGCTCTAACCAATATTTTTTGATTGTTGAGAATATGTTTTCACAACTATATTCTCTACTAAGCGTTGCTCTGTAAAGGATGACTCCAGCTCACTGACATTCAAGCCCTCACTTGTGTAACATTGAGCATCTCTGCTATCTATCACTGAATTCACATATAATAGCAGTCAGCATGTGATGATACAGAAATTCTCTTTCTTCTTACTATACAGATATAATTCTCAAATTTCATCAAAATATCAACAAGATTTCTCACAGAAGTCGAGAAATCCCACCCAGGCCTCTGACTCGAGCGCCAATATCCCTTGCTTGGAGCCATCTTTCTTGAAGAAATCCTGGCTTATTTCACCCCTATCGAAACGGTCGATGTCGCAATCGTCGACGAAATCTTAATCGACAAAAGCAAAAGCGCTGTGCGTTGAAGTGCCAGGTTGTCTGAATGGCCCACGTGGCTCAAAGAAGAAGTCGTCTTGTTGTTCGAGGGTTATGGTGACCGACTACTCCATACATTGCTTGCTTCTCATTGTCGGATCGACTTGTGTAGTCAATCTCATGAATTTTTGTGCTGATGATATTTCAGAGACCGGATCGTTTCAGTTCAACTTGTTTCTTCGCTTGAAAAATTGAATGCCTTGCTTGATAGTCACAATGACCAGAATACTGTCTTGATGATTGCAGCAGTCATATCGCTTCTGTCCCGCAAGTGTGGAGATGACCGTGCGGTACAAAACCCAAGAGACGAGCAAAGCAAGACATCGGTAACTTGAGTATTGGAGCTCTTGCGTGGTAGCGAATGCTCGGCCAAATAAACCTATTTCTTCCCTTTCTTCCGTCCTTTTTCCTGTCCATCCGTAACCGCCGATTTGTCGAACCCACCTTTCACCAAAGCATCTCTAGCGGCAGCATTGATAATTCTGAATCTATCGGGACCCAGCTTCACTCCGCCATACCACCTCGTGACCACCACAACCACATCCCAAACATCCATTAACTGCATAAGATGTAGCATTCTGCCTCCAGCTGCAGTTTCCCCATCGTCATCAGAGTCTTGAACAACAGTCTCAGACCCATTTGGCTTCTTTTGCCTGATGCGCCATGCAGTGATATTATGGGTAGCCGCAGCTACTTTCTTCTCTGTCGCAAGTAGGTAGTCTAGGAATGCCTCTGCCTGTTCTTTTGACCTAACGTGCGCCGCTCGAGCTATAAAGACGGATTTCTTTTCCGTAATCGGGTCCGATAAGATCCACTGAGGTGCGACATCGAGGCCGAAAGATGCAAGACTACCCTGACCGTTCAAAGACGCATTGAGATCCAAATTACCCAATCGCTCAGTGTAACTTTCCCCCTCCTCCGCATCCTTTTCCTCACCCTCAAGTTTTCGCTCTTCTTGTTCTGAGGCTCTGGCTTCTTCGAACCTCTCCCCGGCTTCAACGATCAAGTCATACAAGCAGACAGAGCCTGGTGTCCACACCCGCGATACCGCTTTCGATAGTATATCAACCCACTTCTTTCCCTCACCGCGCGAGCCCGTCGATGTTGTGCCGATGATTTGCGGGGCGGTTTCGGGATACTTGTCATCAAAGCGGACTATGAACGATATTTGTGTATGTTCGGGTACGCGAAGGACAATCGTTGTAGAGGGGACTTCTATAGGTACGGTCGCATTGGACGTGATATCTAGCGATATCTCGAGAGTAGAATCATCGTAGATTGCATTGATTGCGTCAATTTCTTCAGCAAGATCGGGGTTGAGGACGGGAGGCATGGATGAGGTCATTGTCCCTTCTTTGGCCGCTGAGTGCGGGCAGAGGCTTCGATGGTTAGAGACAAGGAAGGAAGAGCTTTTTGCCACATATATGAATACCTAAGGAAATGCAAAAGGCAGAACGAGAAGAATATAGTCGGCAATGTTTCTGATTCTGCGTTGTGTTGAAGATGTCAGAGCCGTACCTGTGAGCAAAGGTTGAGATGGAAGCGGGGGAGTCTCGGCTGTGACGCAAAGCTCCGGCTCGCCTCAAAGATTGTTCACGAGAAAGTACAGAATAAATCCTCTAAAATACCTACAACCTCAAATATTAGTCTCATAGTTTCACATATTCCATATATCTATATAGTTTATGTAGCTAGCAGGTGAGTATCTACAATAATATATACAGAAAATTATGAGCACTTTCAGGCGCGGTGGTATCATCAGCACAGGAACGGTATAACTCCATCAGAAGTAAGAGATTCATCATCAACATCGTCGTCCTCATCATCAATATCTTTAACATCCTTGATCTGCCAAAAGTTCCGGCAACCTTCAACAAAGCCATGGCTGCTTGTCGCGACATCGTTTTCGGCCATGGGCGCGAAGGAGAGACGAATACACTGCCACGCTTGCTGCTTCACTTCTTCCGTTGGTGCAAATAACCAGCCCGGTGCAACAATGACTCGGTATGGTTTCTTGGTTAAGTATTTCCACAAAGCCGCTGCAAGCTCCGGAGCCGACATCTGAGACCAGAGCGGGTGCGTTTCCAAACAAAGCTTAACCCAGACGAACATGCCTCCGCCTGGCCAGTCAAAGTCAAACATTTGAACAGTATGGACAATCTCCCAATCACTCAAATCAAAGCCATTTGGTGACATTTGGTCTTGCACGGTGCAACACTTGCCTTCGTCAAGGATGGCACACATTGTTCGCATCCGTTTCTCGTAGCCTTCACGCAATCCCTCAAGCCAGCGAACCCAACCGTCCATACGCCATCCGGAAGCATGCTTGGAATGGGGTTTACCAGTATAGTCATCTTCTGGATCGCCTATGATGAGTTTAGCAACCATCGACTGAACGAACCCCGAAGGGTTCTGCGTAGAAGTTTCGCTAATCCGTAAGATGCGCTCCACGATCTTGGGTTGTGCTGTCAGCCATCCTAAACGACAGCCAGGCGCGATGATTTTGGAAAAAGTGTCCAAGCGGACAACGCGGCCATCGGTGTCCATGGAAAGGTATGACTTGACCAAAGAATCGAGAAACGGATAACCGGACGGTTCATCGTGCAGCTGGCAGTCAGGGAACCCATGGAGGTTATGGTCTGAGTGAGTTCTGGTATGTTCCCCTGCAGAAGGATATTGTAAATGCCAATAAGGCTCGTCCTCTACTATTATGATATCGTATTTTTGGCAGATTGCATAGATTTTTTGGCGTCGTTCTGACGAAAGCACCGAACCGGTAGGATTTTGCCCCAGACTAATCCAATGATGTTTTAGCTAGGGAAACGGCCCCTGGTCTAAGGATGGGATAGTACTAACGTCACTGTGTACATTAGGTGTGGTCGCTGTCCTCGACTGAAATCCCAGTTGTCGAGGACATCCGCCAGTCCACCTTTTCCTTCCACTTTCATTCCCTGGGAATCGACGGCGACAGGGACGATATTAACTCCACGGGGTAGAGCCGTCTGAATAGCATTCATGTAGGCAAACTCCTCACATAACAACCCCTGTCGCTCCCGGATCCAATTCCGGTCTTCATCCCAAACATCAGTGAAGGCTTCTATGGTCTTTGAGAACCCATCGGTCGCTCCACACGTTAGAATTACTTCTGGTCCTCCTTCGTAGGGAACATTCGGATGCAGGATCTCCCGAGTGAATTGGCGGATGAACGAGTGTAATGGCGGATATCCGCCAACCACGCCATATTGCAGAGCCGTCGCTAGGTCGATTTTTTTAAGGACATCAGTGGTGTCACTCTCCTTTGGAATCGTCAATCTTTGCGAGGGAAGCGGCTTTGACGACGAAGCAAGTCGCCCGGCATTTGGCGACTGAGGAGAGAACGTGTCTCGATGAATTCGATTGGGCAACGCAACGGTCGCTTCGAGGGAGTCATAGGGGAAGTAGGAGACGTGCGGAAGGCCTGGTTCTCGATTAGCGACTGGAACGCCATCACTGTCATCATTTGATCAAGTGCTTCTCCAATTCACCTCCGGCAAGATTATGAATGCCGGGGATCGCAAAGTATTTGTAGAACCCCTTGACACTGCTTGCTACTCTCCTCCTCGTCGCACATGAATAATAATGGGAAAAGTCCCGTGGAGGGCAGTGCTCGGGCTCTTTTGTGTCACTGGGCCACGGACCGTCACGGCAGCCGTGGGCTTCGGGCGGCGGTTCCTTGGGCTCATGCGCGTCGGTGATACCACCAGCCATGCTTTTGCAAGGGCTCCTTTTTAAACCTCGCACTCGTTAACTCAGGGTTGTTCCGTTTGGTTCGGTTTAGTTATCCTGCTGACCCTGCAGCCAAATTGATAGTTAGTCGAGTTAGTCCTTAAGGACAAGAGGTGAGAAGTCAGCGTACCGGGGATGAATAGGGCTTGCCCTTGTAAAACACCCTCGGGAATCCAACTCCTGGCTTTTAACGAATCCATAAATATAGCCTCCTCTTCTAGCGCCTTTAGTTTCGCTGGTTAGTCCGCTGGTTAGTTAACTAGTTCGCTGCTTGTGTCTTGATGGGCGGGCCTTGGCTTGTCGCAACCATGGGAACCCGCTTGCGTCTTCATCATTCGGTCATTGGCGGGTGTTGAAGTCCTGAGATAGTTACCTGGGCTGGTTCTTCCCTTGAAGAAAGCGGGCTTTCTCATCTCCATAACCTATTTACCTTCATCTACCTACATAACTACATATGTTCTTGAAGCCGAGCTGGGTTAACTAGTTAAATATCGGACCTGCGAACGTCTCCTCCTGCTTCTCCAGACCCAAAGACTTCCCCGCCAACAGCCCTCCGGAGAAGCCGGGCAGCGGACGTTGCAGCCAAAGCGTCCTCAGTGTTTGCTTTTCGATTCGTGCCTTTTATCAATCGAATCCACCGCTTTGTCTTAGTTACCCCCTGACCTATCGCAAACAAAGTCGAGAACTCTTGTGGTTCGTTTCCTCTCGTTGTCTCCCTTCTTCCCTGTCTCCTACGGACCTACCGTTGGCTAATACTTGTGCTCTTTCTTGCTAGAAAAAACCACGAGAACAGAAAATGGCACACGAAAGTCGTGACGAAGAAGAAGGCCTGTCTGGCCGCACTGCTATTTCTTCCCAAGCCGACTACGTGCACGAGACTGGATCCGTAGCCTCCGACTCTCGGTTGAATATAGCCTCGCAGGATGACCCCGATGCTTCCCTGCCCCTCCCTGTCTGGCTGGCAGAGTCATCAAAAGCGTTCAAATGGAGATGGGTCCCTCTGCCTTTGAGAAAAGCAGGTAGAACCACAGTCAAATGGCTCCGTGGCCCGCAGCCTCCCCAAGACCTGCGCTTCAATCCACTTTTCCCTTTTATCCAAGAGGCTCCCGTTCGGTTTTTGAATCGCTTCTTTCCGAAGAGGAAGCACAAGATTGCGCTGCTTCTCTTTGCATATTTCAGCTGGTTCCTATCGTGGTCGTTAGTCCTGAGACATTCTGTCTCCGCTGGGCATATTGAAGGCTATGGGCGACCGTCGCCGATATCCTGTAATGCGGCGTACTGGTTGGTGTCTTCCTGCTCGTCCCGTCATTTTACTCGCCTACTCTGGTTTATTGCACTCTGGCTGACAAAATGGCGTATCTACAGGTCCGGTGGCAACCAGTGTGGTTTGAATGGATACGATTGTCGGCCATTCAACGCTTCCACCTTTGCCTTCCGCTGTCCCGCTTTCTGTAGCAGTTTGATCTTGCTGAACCCTCACACTGTTGGCAATCAGACTCTGAACTACCAGCCTCTTGTTGTCGGCGGCCCCCAGCCTGGTTCCCCAGATGGTATATATCGAGCCGATAGCTTCCTCTGTCAAGCTGCGATTCATGCTGGTGTTGTTTCTGGCGCGACTGGAGGATGTGGCGTCGTTGAGCTTACAGGCGCGTCACATTCTTACCAATCCAGCTCGGCGCACGGATTTACTTCGACGGCGTTTCCCTCAACGTTTCCGAAATCATTCCGTTTCTTACGACTTCCCGGGTCTCAGTTCGATTGTCCGCAAGACTTGAGATGGCCGTTATTTGCCATAACTGCAAGCACCATTGTGTTGATCTCAATATTTACCACGTCACCTGCTGTCTTCTTTTTTAGCACTTTCTTCATCCTTATGTTGCACGTCGGATTAGTGTCGGATCCCCCGAGCGTTTCCCAAGTTCGCGAGCTGCTCTCGCTTCTATTCTCTCGGCTCCTTCCTGCTGGTTTCGTTGCATACGTCCTTTATTTATATTGTGCACTGCCGCTTCTAAAACCACTCTCGTCGCCGCCTGTCTATCAGCTGAGCAGGACGATACTTTATCTGGCACCTGCTTTTATTGGGGCCCTGAATAACTACACCTTCGCTGTCTGGATACCAATCCAACGGCTTACCCCCCATGATCTCAAGAACCAGCCCGGTGCTCCTCTCGCGCTGGTCATTGTGCTCACCATTGTCGTTTTGATTGTGCTGTGCCAGATGTGGTATATTCGTATTGGCGGGCTCTTTTTCCGGTATCTCAAGATCTACCTTACGATAGGAATTGGCATCCTGATTTTGCTTGTATTGCCTGGCTTTCGCCTTCGAATTCATCACTACATCTTGGCCATATTGCTCATGCCCGGGACCGGTTTTCCGACACGACCCTCGCTGATATTCCAAGGTTTGCTCCTCGGTCTTTTCGTGAACGGGGTTGCGAGATGGGGCTTCGCATCTATCATTCAGACCCCGAGTTCCCTAGGGGAAGTCCCAAGCCCCGGTGGCAAAGACGGTTGGTGGGGAGCGACAAGTCCGAATATCACCAACTCGTCGGTTTCTATTTCGCTGCCTTCGGCACCAGAATATCACGGCAATGGAAACATTACCTTTCATCTTTGGGAGCCAAGCCGTATGGCGAAACTTCAGGTTGACGGTGTCAGTGTGCTGGTCAATGATGTAGAGAGATGGCGCGGTTACTTGGACGAAGACAAGAAGGGAGATTTCATGTGGCATCGACAAGGTCACCGTGGCCTCGACATGTCTGGAGACGAGGATGAAGATGAGGTCCCCGAGGATCTTTTCTTTCGTTTCGCATTCTTACGCGGCTCCAAAGCTGGAAAATATGGAGGAGTTGGCGTCTGGAATCGTGACGGGACATGGATCCCACCGCCTCCCCCGAGGACGTAGTCGTTTTGAGAAGTTCATACAATAGAAATGGTTGAATTGTTATGTTTTTTCGGGATTGCTTGCGGATTTTGTTACCGGCTAGGGGTCGCTACGAGAATACACATGAAGTGAACATGGTGTTTGGTGTTCTTTTTCTTTTTCTTTTGGTTTTGGACAGGCACTAGGAATGGGAGAGGCCGAGTATACTTGACTATGATGGCGACTTTGGATGGGAAATGTTTGGATTTGGGGGTATGACTATAGACATGTTTTATACGTTCCATGCAACATATGTATGCCGAATTAGATGTTAAAATCTCTTATTTATTGATCATCTCCGGGTCCTTGGAGCTTATTGCTTCACCAAAAATGGTGTATCGGCCTGTCAATGCCAGATCTACTTAATTGGCTATTGTGATGAAACTCTATTGAGTTTCGTTGGATTGTCAAAACTGTGATGTCTGACAGGAATACTGCCTGCATTTGGTGCCTTCATTCCTCCACCTGGCAGGCTGTTGGCTATGAGTGACAAAGATGGGATGTTCCATTTCACGCGTATTCGCTCAGCTCGTTAAAGCAGCACTGGTATAACTAACCAGGTAATATTACGTTTAGCTGAAAATCTCCCGTAACTTTCCAAGCGTTTACGTAATGTAGCGCGCCTCGTGATCGGCAAAGGTTAAGGTTATCTTAAGCAAGTGCGATCATCCTCACTTTCTAATTTCAACTTCCGCCAGAAACTAAGCGACACACCATCGTTCCTTCTTTCTTCTTGATTTAGCAGGTTTGACTACATCGAGAAAAGCAGGAATGAGAACAGGTAACTAACTACCTATGTCACTCGGTAGCTGGGGACCTTATGACCTCCCCCCTCCTCCTCCTCCTCCCAAAAAGAGTTGTCACCCCAACACATTTGCCCTGGAAAACGGTTTTTACGCTCTCCACAATCACCCATGCTCGACTCTTGGGCACCCCCCTCCCCAGTAGCTAGTTAAACCCCAGGTAAACCCCCAACCCCCCCCCTCGCTACATCCTTCCCTTTTATCAGCTTTTACCGTTTACGAATCACTCCACAAGGGATTGGGAGGGAAATATCCCTGGGAGCAAATTCTATAACTACAGTTGCAATTTTATAACGAGCAGAAACAGGGATGGTCTCCACCCACTATAAAAAAAATGCCCACGGTATATTTTGTAATTAGCTTGAAGGGGGCGACTAGGTAGGTAATATCCGAGCGAGGACACGACAAAGAGAATCCCAGCTAAAAATGCCGGAGGTTTCAAACTGGTGTGCCCCCTCAGAACCTGCTTTTCAATCACTGGATTCTAGACTAGAGATCTTGGACGTCCAGGGTAACTAACTAGCGAGCCTTGAGGATATTCTCCTTGTCGTTTTTGAGGCTGACTATGGCCGACTATGGCCAGTCACATGCTGACTTCTCGCCCTCTACAATCTTGATCTTTGCCCATGGTGGGAACAATTTGAACGAGTGAGAGTATCGAATGTGTGCTGCTCTTAGAGCGGAATTATGTTTTAGTTATTATTGACAGAAAATGTCATTTGAGGGTGCTATATACGGAGTTGGTATATTTGAATAAACACTGTAGCTAGAAAGGAATAGGTATCTTGCCCACCAGAGTGATGGATAAAAAAAAAAGGAAAAATAAGGTCATAAGAAGCAGCGTCAATAGGCCCTATACTTGATTCGTGGCTTAGACAACTGGTTTCTCCTCATCGAGCTGGCCTTCCCGGAAGTGTGAGTTGGGAAGAGTGTTGAGCTTGTCTTCCTCCCTATCAATATGGGAGTTCGTAAGCCAGAAACCAACACCACCAATGAAAGTAAGGATAGCAGTGACGGCGTAGTTCCAGATCAAGAGGGGATCTTCGGCAAGGGAGACGAGTGCCTGGCCCAATGCGGAAGAGAGAGCGTTCATGAAGAGAGCGATAGCTTGGACCAAGGACCTCATGTTGGTTGGGGCCTTTGTAAAAGCGTACTCAAGCGATGTCACGGAGGCAAAGATTTCGGAGATACCACCAAAAACATAAGGAATGGCTTGAACCCAGACGCTGATTGGAGCCGGAATGTTGTCTTTGGCACATGTGTTCGCATAATAGCCGCATTCACCGAGTTGGTAAATGTAATATTGTGTCACGGTAGCTGAGATCATGCCGCAACTGGCAATAAAGAAACCAGCCGTGATACGCTTCACCGGGGTGAATTTAATACCGTATTTGCGGAGATTCGGGTAGATGACCTTATCCATAATGGGAATGCAAATGATGAGTGCAAACGGGTTGAGATTGTTAACGACATCATTAGGGACACCATTCAGTCGCATTGTGGCAGCTTGAGAGGTCAAGTTGTTTGTCATCTGGTTGTAGGCGAGCCCTGAAAATGCCGATATCAGCTTGAATTCCGCACCGGCTTGGCTGGAACAAACTTACAGAAAAGAGGGTACCAGAGGAAAACTTTGCAGGCAATCAGTCCACGTCGGACTTCATCAACCCAGGCGTCATCAAAGTTCATCCAGGCTGGTTTGTTCACAATATTGCTTGGCTTGGCTGCCTCCCACATGTTGGGGTCCTGGAAGTTGCGGTAGCTATGCAAAGTTAGTAAGAAGCCACTATGCATAACGAACAGGTACTCTTTGCAACTTACGTTTGGAATGGGTTGATGGACCACCGGCCCTTCATAGCCAGACCCCATACCCTCATCGCCTTGCCATAGACGGATCCTTGTGGTGGTGTAAGGACATAAACGTTGCGGCACAGGAACAAGACAAGCGGACAAAAGGAGAACATAATAGTCGGCAGGAGGAAAGACAAGTAAAACCCGACATATTTCTCAGCATAGACCATGGAAACCTGACCGACCAGGGCACCAATGTTGATCATCAAGTAGAAATAATGGTAAATACGAGAGATAGTGGCAGCTGGGTCGACGATAACTCGTTCTCCTTTTTTCGTTGTCGTGATGTATGGATGAGTTTCCTTGTATTGCTCAGCAATCAAAGGAGAGATATTAGATCTATACCGGGTTAGCACAAAACGTCAAACACTGGATTGACAGAAAGGACAAGAGCATACTTGAAGCCTCCGGTTCCGACACCCATGATAATCAGCCCGACGACGAATGCACCAAGTGCGCTTGGGCCTTTTGCAATTACAGGTGGAAGTGCCGAAATGATGAGAATGATATGGCCAACCATGGCAATGGCGATGGAATACATAATGGTCTTGAAACGACCAAGATACTGATCTGCTATATAAGCGCCAACCAAGGGCATAATGTAGGACCAGAACTGATTGACTGCGTGGAAGACTGGATTAGCGCTCATGATATTCTAATGAATTGACTTGATAAACTTACACATGGTTAAACCCGTTGAGGCACGTTGACCCAAATTCAAGGCACCAGCAGTTCTGTTGGTTCCGCCAGCACCAGTGGTCGATCCCTCGGGAAGTGGTCGCTGGATGAAGTTGGTAACTGAAAGACCATCTGTCAACTAATTTGCTTCCCAAAAGCCATCGTATTGGTGCAACATACAGACGTTAGTCGTGCCGTAGTAGGAGAATCGCTCGCACAATTCAACGAAAGCGACACTGAAAGTGATCCACGGGATTTTGTCTGACACTCTTCGCAGTGTGGACATCTCCTCATCGGAGGGCATCACCCGATTGAGGCCCATGCCTTCATCATCACTGTCATGGCGACTTCCCGCACCTCCAACCTGTACGTTGATTTCCTTCTCATCGAGAACGTTGGGGTGAGATTCGAGACCCCTGTGGGCGTCGACGCCAGCTGGTTCCGGACCGGACATTTTCTCAAGTGGATCGGAGTTGATGCCCTTCGATCGGGTTGAATTGGGAAAGCAGCACCTGAGAGTCGAAAGCCAGATGGTTTCTCGCAAAGAAGGGGAAGCTCCCTTCTATATGTACGGGGCAACAAGCATGGGGTGCCACATAATCCCGGGTTGGCGCGATGCAACCCCGCCTGTAGCCGTAGATTGTTCCAAAGGATTTTTTTCAAGCAAGCTTTCCAAACTATGCGCCATGATCCCTTGCCACTTCGCAAGATTGGGCAAAATAAACTAAAGCGCGTGTCTGAGGTTGGGCTGGGGTTGTATGTCGACGGGTACCAAGACGCCGAGGCCGGAAGAGGTTGCAGTCGTGGAGATAGATTCTCCCAACCGGGAACGGCTTGAGAAAAGCCTGACATGATAGAATACCCCATTTGCCAGCCATATTTTGGCGTGGCGGCACAAGCACGCAAAGTTACCTATTTTCAAAGCTCAAGAAACCTTGTGAGGACTTTGCCAGGTGCAAGGGTTGTCCCCATACAAGCCAAGAGCGGAGGATTGGTATGGCCCGTATTTACGCCCAGCCATAAAATACGTCTGGGGCTCGTAATGCCACGGCGATTTTGATAACAACTTGGCGGAGCGGATACATGCCAAGAAGCCATATCGGCCATTGAGTTTTTTTTTTTTCCTTCTAGAAATTCCACCATCACAAGCAAATTAAGGGACCTGATTCATTTTTTTTCTTTGAAACGAAAAAAAACAAAAAAAACAGTAATGCATACTGGCAGCAGTCAACAGCAAGCAAACAAGAACGAGACCATCTTTTTGGCAGGTAGATAATGGTGTCAGAAGATTGTCATGTGAAGTGTGGTGGTAGGGCCTGCTATTCCCCGCGAAAAAGCACAAATGTTCGCCTTCTTGCATGCGCCATTGCCAATTACGAACGGTACAGAAGGGAGTCCATAATCGTCTGGTATCATGGTATGTTATTATGCGTTCGCATCGTATTTTGTGTTGATTCATGCTTAATACCATCAAAACAATCCCTGAATCATCCATTTGCAAACTAAGTTGAGATTCGTTTAAACCCGAAAAGAGATCTAGGAATGATTGGATGTCATGCTCTGGCATAATTCCGTAATTATTGGCTAACTCTCGGTACGAAGATATTAGCCAGGTGAGATGAACCACCCTGGAAACTTGTCTAATGGACGCGGGAAGATTTGCCTGACTCTTGCGCCAATTGCGTGCAGGATGCCGATTGCTTATCTCGCTTTGGGATTATTCGAGAAGGGAGGATAAAAATTCTTCGTCTGTTCGTAAGCCAAGATATTTGCTCAATTTTTTTTTTTTTTTTCTCTGGATCAAGGACCAAAGGGCGTCCAACGTCCCAGACACTCAGCACAGCGAGTGACATTGCAGTGATATTCTGGTCTGCTCACCATCTCCACGTCCTTGATTGGGCCCAACTCGTGTTGGGTGCGAACGGCAATGACAGGGTATCACTCAGCTGTTCGTGGAGGAAGCGGGGGAACGAGGGCATCACATGTCCCTCTCTCTCTTTGGAGTGTCAAGGGTGGTTTCATAAAATAGTCTGGAGAATCCTGGCTGTGGGTCCTCGTCCCAGGAAGCTAAAATTTGTTCCACAGAGCTTCTAGTCGCAAGACAAGCGATCTGTGATCAGCACCAAGAAACAGCCACAACTCGAGCCTGTCGGGCTTGGCATATCTTGCTTTTGACTTGGCTGCAACCATCCATTCCGCATGGGTGTTGAGGCGAAGGATGGATTCGCCCTGGGCGTCTATTTTATTGTCCGATAAGAATCTGCGGCTGTGTTAAACATCCCAACGCTGCGATAAAAAGTTCTCGGTCGAGAAATGGACTGCTCTGGTCAGGGCCGTGTGAGAGAAGAGGGAAGGGCAGGGCGCGAGGAGGGCATGGTCGTTGAGGTCGATGGATTAGGGTTAAAGAGGGAGTGCTTGGCCCGCCTTTTAGTGATCATACCCAAGCAACACGACGGCTGGGGGACCAAGCCTGTTCGGGTCTAGCCTGGCCCCGTGCCGTCAGGGATTTTTTCTTTTTCCCTCCACGGTCCACCCAATCAGTTACCGCTAGTGTCATCCGTTTTGTCGTTTCGGTGGTTAACTAGTTAGGTACCTGGCCCAGTACCGAGTACGGGAGCGTTGGCGGATCCCGCCTGCTTCCCCCATCCCACTTCTAAGTTCTCCACGGCTTGTACGTACGGAGAAGGTAACTAGATTTGCCCAGCCAACTCTTCATCGGCCGATGTTGGGAGTTGGCTTCGAAGAAGACATCAACAAACTGTAGGTGTGTACAGTCCACAGTACAGTAACTCAGTACATGCTTCTGAGTCTGCAAACTTTACGATATGTTTGCTTTTTCAATCTAAGCTTCGCCAAGTACGCAGCCATCGATTCCCATCCTCAAGAATCTTGACATGCAATAGGAAAGCCATAGTATTAAGACTTCCAGGAAATCCAGCTCAAAACCCCGAGGACCATCGCTTTATTTTTCTCCGCAAAGTAAAGCTTGCTGTCCCCACCAACGACGGTAACGAGCTGACTTTCCTTTTGTCCTAGATGCCAACGACCCTGCCATCATTCCAGATTCGGCAAGGTCGACGCATTTTCCTGGCCTCAATGTGGACCTTTGGATGCATACTGTGACAGCTGTGCACCGACTATCGCCGTCTGTGTTATATTGTTGCTAGATGACCTATCTCCATCACTAGCAAACTGTTGCGGACGAAAGAGCTCTCTATCTCTCTATGCCCCTGAACTTTCCGGCTTCGCGGTTTAGCAAGGGATGGGGTGCATCAAACCAACCTTTGCCTGCGATGGAGAGAGAAGTTACATCCAACTGTCAGTCAGGGTGAATGGACCTTTGTGATTGGCGATTGGTTTTCTTCTCAACCGACAAACATAAGCTGATTAGGTAAAATAAAAGCCTGGGAGCTAGCACATTCTCAATGCAGGCACAGTCATCCGACATGGCTGCATCTCGCTGGTAGCAGCACATCGTTGTGTGTGTGTGTGTGTGTGTGTGTGTGTGTGTGTGTCATTCTCTCCAACCTTCCCTTGATCTCGGAGATTTTGCCTCCACGCTTTGACAATTTGGCGGGTATTAGCTCCTAGTTATCTTCCAAAGCCCCCAATAAAAGACCCTTGCTAGTGGGGATCGATGGTCTCGCTCGCTTTTGGCTGAAAACAGCGCATATGTACTCTACTAGTATGGAGTAGAGAGATCTCCACCTCCGCACTTTGGAGCTGTCAGAATCGCGAGTACCTTGGAGCGTGATACTGTTGATTGGGGTCCCTCGCCGATCGCCCACCGACGGGAATCCATACGATGGAACACTGTCCAACTTTATCCCATAAGGCACGCTGCCCATCAAAATGGCAAATTTTCGCCCCTTTCCCCGCGAGGCATCGGATGGCACGTGTCGCATGGGAACAAGGGTGAATATCCGACATATGCTTAGAACAGGTTATTCCAGGACTGGTCCAACAGAGTGGGCGAATGATAGCCTAACTAGACCACAACGAGAAGGTTCAAGGGCTTCCTAACGTCGTATTCAATGCCCAGGGATTTTTCCAACGGCGGCTGTGCGAATAACGGAGTATTATTGGCTGGTCCGTCCTGGTCGCTTGGGGTTTCACTGAAATATGGGCTTAGTCATACCACTCGATGTTTTGTCATCGAAACGGTCTCGATGGATATAACGGACAAATATCTCCTTGCCATCCACACAGCGCTCAGAATTGAAACGAGTGGCAAGTCTCGCAAGTCATCTTTCGAAAAACGTTTTGGACCAGGAAAGAGGGTGGCCGTGTTTTGAATTCTTGACTTTGGTTTCCACCGGTTCGATGGGCTGGATCGAGCAGCCGTTTGAAAGCTTCAGGAATTCTAGTTCCTTAGATTGCACCAGATGCTATTGCTGTAACAGACATAAGCAAGAGGACCCATAGTTACTTATCGACCCACTTGCCCAGACGCGACTGACCACAAATGATTTTGCTAAGATGTTCGGGCGGTAGCACGAAAACTGCCCATATTCGAAAAACGGTTCGTGCTGAAGAGCGAGATTTTTACGTTGTTGACGGTCGTGGTACATGCGTACCTACAGTGGGCAACGGATACTGGCTGTGGAATGGTCCGCAAGGCACCAGCCCTGGTGTCCGTTTTGGTTCAATCTCCGATTGTTGCATTCCATTGACATCGAGCAACGAGAAGATTTACCCGTGACGTACATGATGTATGTACCGAGAACATGCAATATAAAGCCGTATTTGCCTTTCCAAGGTATTGATTCCCCAAACAAGTTGACCGATGTGTCTCACTCGCCTCGAGTCTCTGTATATCTTTGGGGTCCAGCCTAAAACACAACTGGAATGTGCGGGACCGATATGACAGCACCAGCCAGGCTTACATAACATGTTTGCATATATCTGCAAGTATAAACATGCAGTGATTAGAGACATACAGCGTACAAAATCCTTTAATAGGGAGGACAATGTGCTATGTGCCCGGACAGAATGCAGTGAAACTATGCAACTTTCTATGCGTTGCCAACACTTAACTTTATCCGCGAGGTATTGATCGTTCGAAGGCATCGTGAAAGGCCCGCGTTTTGCTTTCTTTTTTTGGCATACTATCAAAAGAAACACATTTTCTTCAGTGGTTTCCATCGTTGATGCAGGATGCTCAGATCTAAAATCGTTGCCAGGTATACATGGGCGCACAAGGACTGGTTTCGGATCGCTTGCTGCTTGTTCCCGGCATACCATAATTCAAGAGAAATCCGCCCATTTCTCACGCCGTGGGGGAAAAAGTGTTCCCCTCTTCCTGATTATGCGAGGACCAATCGACTTTATTTGAACGCCGCTTCGCACTCAGACCACGACGCTCAAATAACATATATTGTGATACATCACTTTTTGACACCGACCACCACTAGATTTCTAGGGCTTTGCGCATAGTCGAATACAGGTTCAACCCAAGCATGTTCCACAGCCTCCTGTTCACGCAAAAACATCCATCGGTCAGTAACGATTAACGATTCGGCCACTCCTGCGCTGAACGCCATCAGCGTCCACACAATGCTAAGCTTCTTCTTGGCATGTGCGTATTTCTTAGCATATTCGTTCAAATCCTCGTCCGAGATGTCGGCCATTTTTTCCTGAATGGTCTCACCATGTTCAGGGTCGCGGGCTAACTTGGAAATGGCCGCCCGCGCATAGGCAGGAAATGAAACGAAAGCGGTCTTCCTCAGGGACCCCACGACAAGAGCAGTGCTTACCGTATCACATGCAGTCGCCAATTCGGGAGCGGAAGCGGAATCTTGCACAGAACACGGCGCGGGAACAACATCGTAATCAACAAGGATGCGTTGTAGAAGTGCGCGATAAAAGTGGCGGGTGAAGAATACTTCACTGTCCACAGAACCCCAGTTGTATGGTGCCTGGACGGCCATCATTCTCGCTGTGATGTTAAGCCGGATTCCGTTCCCCGTGTCATAGCTGTAATGTTCCATGCATTTTGACATAGGGAACCCGTGAGGATCGTACGCCTTAGATGTCTTTTCGAGGCGAGGATGAAGCGAGCGGAGACCGGGAATTTTGTAGGTCATTGGCCCGAGCCGTTCGGTCATGAGATTGTAGCAGCAACCAATCATGGCGATCGCGACCACAGATGGATTCATGATCAGGGAACGGATTCCGTGGTGAACCAGATTGCCGCAGGAGTGGAGGGATATTACCATCGCGCGAGAAGGAGAAGGAGATGTAGATTTGCCGTTTGGCGGCAGGGTAGGCATCTTTGGGTCATTTGTTTGAGCATCACCTTGGTGCTTCTCCAGAGCCGCAGAAATTCCATCCGAAGGTTCAATTATATCGCGGATTATAGGCTCAAGGTATCCGTCTTTGATCTCGTGCTCGACGTAATGCATACAACCAGCTGCTGCGAGTTTTCCACTCGGCCTACTGTCAGGGGAAGTGGCACTCGATTCTTGAACAACTTCGATAACCGTGGCCACTTCATCATTCAAGCTTACCCCATTTGGGGTTGACGATTCAGAATCTGAAGTTAGCTCACTAGAGACGATTCCTCGAAGTTTGGCCTTGTGCTGTTTCTTATTCCTCATGATGATTTTCTTTTCCGCTAGTTTGGCATAGACGTCCTTCCCTTTTGCGCTTAAAATATTATTCTGCCTTCGCTCAATGGCGATGATATCCTTATTATATGGTGGGCTTGCAAGTGCTCTTCCCAGATAGTTTAGCCCAGACCCGAAATCAACAATATGGGAGATCTTCTCTTCTCCTCCAATGGCATCTATATCGTCGATGAGGGAGCCGACATATCGAGAGAAGTGTTCAACCTCGTGTCGTTTTTTGAGGTTCATCCCAATAGCAACGATGGGGGGCAGCTTTTCACTATCCCTAGGCACAAACTCACGCTTCAAGGAGTGCCGGCGAATGTCATAGATATACTCCACTAGAGAGGGAGGCGGCCTCGGTCCGTTTCGCCAGGCACCGCAGGATTCGTCCCCCTTGGCTCCTGCGGTTGGGGGTTCACCTTCACGGAAAGGCTCAATGGGCTCTCTAAAAAAGAGATCCATGATATCATCGATTTCATGGGAGTCAAAGAACGTTTGCCAATCGGTGGCGACGATTGTCGAGTAAATATCAGGCTGCCTCGTTAAGAAATCCAAGATATGAACCCCTCCGCAGAGATTCGACCATAAGATAGAAGAAGTCGTGAATGCAAGAAGAGACTTCACGTAACTGTCTGCATCTTTCCACTCGTCCGCGAGTGGGAGGGGCTTGTTGGGTATCATGGGTGGGAATTGCGTGCAGAGAGAAAATCCTAACCAGGCAAGGGTCCTCCTGAACAAAACCCAGTAACTAGCCACTTGAGAGAGAGAAAGAGGAGAAGAAAGATAGAGATGGAGAACGAAAGAGCCAGCCTATAGACTCGACATTCTGCGCACCTTCAGGACTGGAGATAAAATGATAACTGACAATCAAGACAAGAATGAGTCCTGGTTAACCTTTTCGGTGCCTGACCGCCGCCAAGACTGCTTTGAGACGCTTTTCACCGCCAAGCCTGAGCCAGACGGCCGAACATCATCGTCATCAAAGCTGTCAGCAGTAACTAATGCTGGAGACTGAAATCCCGTCGCTGGGAGAACGATGGCAGCCATCTAATACGAAAGTAATACTGCAACACGATCCTCATTGACCTTTTATTTATGAGTTTCCGAACAAAACCCGCCATGAATTCCGACACTTCTGACCCCTTTCTCCAAGTGCAAGCGTATGTGCCCTCGCCCAGGGAGCAGGGTACGGGTTGCCCTCAGGCCCTAGAAGTCAGAATACTTACAGTAAAAAACGATATCACAGAGACATCCTTGCCGCCCTCAACACCACCCGTTCCCTATTCTCATCCTACCAGCGTATCCGCTCGCTCGCAACCAGCCCCAGCAACCCCGAACTCCTCCAAGCCCGAGAAGAACTCGAATCCACCGTCCACGAACTAACCACCGACCTCGAGGACCTCGTCGAGAGCGTGCGCGTAGTCGAAAATGATCCGTACCGGTTCGGCATCGAGCTTGACGAGCTGGAGAGACGGCGCAGGCTGGTGGAGGATGTTGGAAGGGAGGTTGAAGGGATGAGGGAGGAGTTGCAGAAGACGGTGGCGTCAAATACAGGTGCTTCTTCTGGAAGAGGGGTGGGGGGCAATAAGCGAGGGCAAGCCGGCGGAGGTGCTGGCGGTGCATTGCCCAATCCGTCTGATTTCGATAATCTACTTTGCGAGGATGCGGATCGTGATGAAGATTATTATGCGGAGCTGGAGAGTCAAAGACAAGTGGAACTAATGCAGGAGCAGGACGAGCAGCTTGATGGCGTGTTTCGAACCGTAGGGAATCTAAGACAGCAAGCCGATGATATGGGAAGAGAGCTGGAGGAACAGTCAGAGTTGTTGAAGGATGTCGATACCCTTGCGGACAGGGTGGGTGGGAAACTACAGAGCGGAGTAAAAAGAGTCGGACATATAATCCGGAGAAATGAAGGTAAGCGGTCTTCTTTCCTTGCCAAAAAATAATTTCCGAGCTCAAGAACGGGTGTCATAAAGGTTTGCCCTGCTAACCGTTGGTTCAAGACACGATGTCAAGCTGCTGCATCGCAGTTTTAATCATGGTTTTGATCCTATTATTATTTTTGGTCATCGTACTTTAAAATTACACCATATGGGCTAAATTGAAGACAAGAAATCGACCAAAAAATCATGTCTTGACCTTTTTCCGAGGATGCTCCGGCTCATCTGCGGATTCATCGTCTTCCTCCACATCCTCCAAATCCTCCAGATCGATGTCAGAATCGAAATCAGGGACGACCTCATAGGATTGCACTATGCATGTTGTTAGCAAACAGCGGGCCAAAGGTGAAGGACACCGGTTTTTGACGCTTACCATAATACTTCAGAGCATTGGGCCAGAGATCTTCGCCAAGGGAGATTGCGAATGACTCTCCATCTGGGAAGATTTCGGCCTCTTCTAGGGTGTCTTCCTCCACATCGTCCTCGTCATCGTCATCATCCAAGGGTTCCTCCTCGCCTTTGACGATTTTCTCCCATCTCTCGTTATCCTCTTTGGTAGCGCGGGCGGACTCTTCGCGAGTGACATCCCTACCACGGTATCCAAACCAGGCGAAGAAACTCAAGCCCATGGGGCTGCTCTCACCCTCCTCATCGTCTCCTTCACCCTCGTTGGCCACTTCAGCCTCAAGCTTAGCGACCTTGTGCACCAGCGATTCGTATTCTTTCAACTTCAATCGGTCCTCGTTTGTAACCTTGTTCTTGCTTTCCTTCTCCATCAAAGCCTTCTCTGCCTCCGCAAGATCACACGCAGCATCCAACAGTCCATCGGTGGGGTCCATTCCTTCCTTCCAATTAATTCTCACGGGGTCCGAGACCATGCCCTCCCAGACCCTCTTCTTTCCGCTGACGGTGGTGGTGATCTCCTTTCGCCAATAAAATTCCTTCACGAGCTTGTCGTTCTCAAACCACACGTTCTCCGCGCCATTGTCAAACTCAAAAGTGAACCGAACGGAGCGCGGCTCTCCCTCGCCCTTCTCGTTGATCTCGAAACGCTCAAGGTTGATGTTCTTCAAGCAGGTGCTGATGATCTGTGCATCGGAGGGACGGATGTATTCGTCAATGTCAGCAGGGGAATTGGCAAAGACGCGTGGCCAGAAATCCACATGTTGAAGCTTGGAGGTCACGAGCGTGTGGCGACGTGAGTACAATGGGCGCATTACAGGAATGGCCTGGCGCACTATTTCACCCCATTCAGATCGATTAGTCGTTAGTCAACCAACAAATTTGCACCATGCTCTTCTTGCCACAAGAAAAAAAAAAAAGGGACTGTAGCCTTATAGAAATGATTTAACAAGGATTGATATAGCAAGAAAGACAAAAACCAGCAGCTTCAACAAAGCATCACAAACAAGTGCTAGACGCGTTAAAAAAACAAACCTAACTGAATGGCGCCCAAAATGAGAAATAAAAAAGGATACGAGATGATATGAGAAGTTGAAAATAAAACAAAAGGAAAAGGCAAAAGACATACACATCCGGACCTCAGCGTCCAGAAACTCATGTTCCAGCAACGCAATGTCACGTCTCGCCTCCTTGGGGACGGTGGGCAACTCGGGCATTTCCACCCTCTCGAGGAGAGGAACCTGTTCCGAGTCCGAAGACATAGTTACCTAACAACCCAGTTGGGTGTTTTTTCTTTTTCTTTCTCTCCTGTTGCGTCTGTTTCTGTTTTCTTCTCTTAATTCCCCAGCTGGGAAAGGAAGAGAGATAAGGAGAGTGGATGTTTTTGGGTGTGAATGGAAAGAGAAGAAGAGAGAAAAAACAATTTTTTGTTTTTGAATGATGGAAGAAGATTGTCCGGGGTTCTATGGGTGGGGAAACCCGGAGCTCGCTAGCTCAAGTTAGCTTAGAGCTGAAGAGCTTTTTTCTTTCTGCGGTAAAGATGAGCTAGTCTGAGTTTCTGGCCAATTAGGTTTGCGTGACGTGCAGTGCTGCTTTTAGTTGCCTACATTTTTTGGGTTATGTTCTTCTCAGCATGACTTCAGTTGATAAAACAATCTCCAGTGGTCTTTAGATCTCTTTATACCACCAAATGTTGCATGTTTCTCACTGGGCTATATATGGTCAAGGGAGTTTTTCATCTTATGGATTAGTTGTGTATATACGTAGATACACATATTGTAGAAGGAATAGTCAAAATGGACTTTTTATTTTACAGGGACATTCAGATATATCATTTTCAACTGGATAGTCCTTCAAAAATCTATGCTTTGTTCCCTCTTTTCCTTCCTCAATTTCAGAAAGTCATGCACGAGGCCTTGTCGCAATTTTGCTTTCTAAACATTCTATTAAAACGGACCTCTTATCTTGCCGGCGATCATTTGCGGCAATGGTCTAGGAACCAGGCCGCCTAACCAGGTTATCATGCTCTAAGCAACAAAGCAGAGGCACACATGTGTGGTGGACATCCACTCACAACATCCACTGCAAGCCATTTGCTTCCTCTTCCACTGGGAACACTTCTCGCGCGTACTCCTCCATGCTCCTCCAGCCTTCCCACAGTGTCCTCGCTTCGTCGACGAGTGGCAGAGCTACTATGCCATTCTGGTCTGGCTCTGGGATAATCGGCCTACCGGCCCGTGGTCCAGTAGTAGGGTGATTGAATTCCGGATTCGGGAAGAAGGGAGCGTACATCTGACCGAATAGTACTTCGATTCCTTCAAGCTGTTCCCGGTAACCGGCTGGAATAGGGACTACGATATCGATTTTGGGAACGCGGACGTATGTGCAACGGCGGTCGAGGGCCCGGGAGAAGACATCGCAAACTTGCCGAGGCGTCAAAGTCTCAAATGACAAGGCGATCCTATTAAATTGAAAAACAGTTAGACAAACCCTTTTTTTTAAAAAAAAAAAAAAAAAAATTGAAAGTTATTTTTTGCTTACCGATGTCCGTTCCACCTCTCCGGCCCGTCCATGAAGATTTGCAGAACGGTAGGTCCCACGTCATGTTCAGCGTCCAGCCACGGCAGAGGAATGTCGGGATGGAAGGGAGCACGCCACTCAAACCCGCCATCGGGCATCACTTCCATACAAAACAGCGGGTACGGGAGGCTTGTAAAATTGTTATTATAAATACCTGCATATACAAAGGTAGCAGGGAGTCCCAGCTGCCGCACGTAGTTTTCCACGGCAAACTTGCAACTCCATAACGGCAGACTGGGCCAACGCGGGTTGTAGATGGAGTGATCAGGCATGCTGCTGTAAATGAAGTGCTGAACCGTGCCTGATCTATGAGCGGCGTCAGCCAGAGCGCGTCCAATCGCGACCTCATCGCCGGCTTGTGACGTGGTGTTGATGAAGGCAAGCTGCGCGCCTTCGAAAAGCGAGTTGATCAAGGCATCATTGTTTGAAAGAGGTCCTTGGAAGAGGGTGACGTTGGGTAGACTAGCGAGCTCTTGCGGTATGATTCCTTCGAGGGAGTGTATCTGTGCTCGCACGTGGTATCCGACGGCGGAAGCAACGCGGATGAGCGACGCTGCTTGACGGCCGGCAGCATTAACAACGGCAATAGTCCTCGGTTGTGTCATTCGGATTTCGTTATCGAGATGTAGGATAGCGGGACGGGGAGATAAGAAGAGAAGGAGGAGCTCTGGGGTTCGCGGTGGAGAGAAATGGGGGGACCGTGTCTTTCGACTGTTTTGGGGCTGGAGAGAAAGTACAGTCAGTTGGTTTGACGAGAAAGAAGTATTCAAGAAGTCAACATTACCGGCTCACTCGAGAATCAAACGAAAAGATGCGAGAAATGCCAGCGGCTGTCTTGATCGGGATAAGGAGACCTTCATTAAAGAGTGATGCCAGCCAACAGCAAAGATTCGTGCCTTTCCTTTTTTTTTTTTTCTCTCTTTTCTTTTCTTTTCTTTTTCAAGTTGTTCGGGTGTTCAGCCCAGCTGGCCCAGGCTATAAGACGACAAAACGGCAGGGGTTTAAAGAGGCCCAATGTGGCATGAGCAGATTATAGATATGGGCGGTCCCAGAGCTGTTGAAGCGGGTAGAGCGAGGTCGGCAGATTTTTGGAGCATTCAAGCCATAAGCCAGATGAGATCTGTTTCACAGCCAGAAGGAGTGAGAAGGAATTGAGGCCGTAAAGATTATTTTTCCAAGAAGAAGAGATGCAAAGAAGGTGTTTCAATGAAGAGAAGCGCAAATGTGTGTGTTTTGAGGATCTTGCCGTCCAGCTTCGTTGAACCGTCGGCAAGGAAATTGTATGATGAGGGGTCAAGTGATCGTGAGATAAAAGAATCTAACCCTAACTCATAACTGACTTAGCTAGGTAAAGGGCTAACTAGTTAACTTGAAGCGGGGCACCAAGCTTGGGAGGAAAGAGAAGAAGGAAAAAAGGGATGGGTGGCTAACTAGGTACTACTTTGCGCAATCAGTATTCTCTGCTTTTTTTTCTGTGATGATAAGTGATGAAAATATAAAACGGTTGAGAAGATTGACAACATAAGGATTGAAAATAGAGTGATCCAATTGGCAGCAGCTGGTAGATAGGGGCGAATAAATAAGGGGGGTGATGTCGGTCAAGGGAAAGCTTGATAGCTAGGTTGGACCGCCGTCCCCCCAGGGGTGTTTCTTAAAGGGGGAGGCCTGGGAGGGAGGAGGCAAAGGGAGGGGGAGG
>LJPK01000098.1:41122-67506 GCA_001430945.1 Amauroascus niger
ACCCACCCACCCCCCAGAGAAACTCAATTCCACACAGGCCGGGAGAACAGGACAAGCCCAAACATCGCATGGATTTCAACATATGAAGAGGTAACTAGGAAAAGGGTGAAGTCGTGTGACGAAAAACCTCTCGCCCGAGGATTGGGGTGGGATTTCTGCTCAGGAGTGCCACAGGAAGGCTACACTTTTCCTGCAAAGAGAGCTGCGCACCAATAAGTCAACCCCATCGTTAGTTAGGTTAGTTAAGTTATTTGCCATGCCGCAAATCTCTTGCTCTCCTCATTAGTTAATAATCTTTGGTTTTCCAGACAGAGAAATGGCTTGGTCCAGAACCACCTCCAAGACAATCCCGCAAAAACAGCCAGGCAGCATCAAGCAGTGGAAGAATGATGGCCAGGTGACCCCAAAGAGATTTTTGCTCTCTGTTCCATACCAGCCTTTTTTGCTTTTTGCAAAGGGGTTCTGCTGTTCCCACCCCAAGAAACGTCAGCACAGTAACTAGTCACAGTTGTTTGGGGGGAGAGAGAGAGACACACACACACCACATCCCTTACAAGCAGATTTCCCTTCATCATGCACCATCCCAAAGAAACTTGACTCATTAACTACCCAACATGGTCTCGTCTCTTTCTCTTGCTCGATTCTCGATTCAATCCGGGGAGTCCGATGCGGTTTTCGCTCCCTGACCGCTTGGCCACCACGTGTCGCCCCAGCTCCCTCTTTCACCCCAATCCACCCCTCGATTCAAACGGTCAAGTTAATTAACTACATAGTAACCTCCCTGTCCCTAGTCCGATTCACAATTCCTGTCGTTCCTTTTTTTATCTTCGAAAAAAGCCACGCTTGGCTTCCCATCTCATTCGTTTCTCGGGTGTTTTCGCTTCACTCCAGAAACCCGTTTCCTTTGCCCTCGCCCATCAAAACTTTCCGTTAGAGGCCGCCTCATTCCAATCCTGGATAACTGCACACCCGGTCCATCAGTGCTCAGCTCTACATGTCTCTCTCGCTCACTTGGCATATCCTTCTTCCACCTGTGCGTCTCGGCTCCCGAGCATCGTATCAGGGCAACCCCCCTGTCCCGCCCAGTCTTTCCCCATACTTTTCATCACAAAGAGAAATTTGTGAGCAGCGACTGGACCAAAGGTAAGCGCATATACGAACCACCAAGTGTTGGAGACCGGATGAGGTTGATAGTCAGGAACTGAGCATTCCTGCGGACGCAATGCTTAACTACGAGTTTCAATGATTGGGGTGCTTGATGGCCGAATCAGAATTGTAGCGCGGTTGGATTGTTGATGCCCTGATCAACTTACTTTGATAGCGTTTTTTGTAGTTAGATACTGCCCTGCTCGGGGATATTGCCAAAGTCGATGTGCATCTAGAGTTGACTTACGACCTTGCTTTTTATACAACCTGATGATCCGTGTCTCACAGATCTTCCTAGACGCGGAGGTACTAGATACCTCGTCATATGACCTAAAACATACAGAAACTGGTCATGTGACGGTACCCGGTACTTCCAGTTTTCCGAAGACTTGGGACACACGATATTATCGCTTTAATCGTCATCAATTACAAACACATTTTAATTTACAACTTTTGAGAACCCAATCACATATTTAAATCAGCTTCTCGAGGCGCACAGTCTATGCAAGCGCCGGTGCTTTTACCATTTGCATGTTTCTCCCGATTCGAATTGGAAGCTCCATCTGTCTGACTCGCAGCCTGCACGTCCACTCCTGCCAAAGCCCATACATCGGGGTGTCGACGTGCGTGCAACTCCGCCACCCCACGCTCGTCTTCATGTAGATGCGCTCCAGACCGTTTCAACAAATCAACATGGTCCACCAGCCCAACATTGGCCGCAAGGAACAACGGCGTTCGCCCTGCGTAGTTACGGAGGTGGACAGAGCCGCCGTGGAGGAGGAAATACCGCAAGATTCCAAGATTGGGTGAAGTGGCCGCAAGGTGCTACAGATGCTCAAGTCAACATTTGACTGCTCAAAATGAAATAGAATAGAAAAAAAAAAAAAGTTGTCTTACCAATGGCGTATTCCCAGAGTAATCAGCATCATTGAGTATCCAATCTTGTTCCAAACGCATGATGTCTTTTACTTTCTCCAGGTTCCCTTGGGCGATTGCATAACCAAGAGCTGCCAGGTTCTTGATCCGGTTGGGCAACGAGCCATCGGGATGTCTAAACACGGGGTGCGATTGTTCCGTGAGCTCGCCCCGCAGAGAGATTGACATATCCCGAGCGACAGACTGTGGTGTCGCGTCAGGCACGCCCAGTAAAAACGCCAGCTTTGTGAGAGCGGCTTCAGTTGTCATATCTAATCCCGCAACTACCCCAGCCCGTGATAGGGTCATGCCTGGCGCGTAGGCGGGGCTCACGGTCCCAGATAGACCTTAAGTCAGATTCATGTTAATCTCCATTTGACACCAAATCTCTTTTCAAGAGGGAAAAGACAAGAAAGGAAGCTGGTTGTCCAAACACTTACACTGTGTCACATTCACAATCACAATTCCACGGTTGATAGCATCGGCGAACACCTTAGTCATAGCATTGTCTTGTCCTCCAGGCGCATTCCCGGCGCCAAAGGTCTCCAGGACCAGCCCGCGTAACCCGGGAAGCCGAAGAACGGCATCAACCATCTCCGGTTTAATGCCGGGGAAGATCCTCAGACATGCCACATGGGTGGTGTCCAGGTTCGTCTGGATGCTAAAATGCTTGATGCTCGTAGGTTTATACACCAGTTCCCACTTCACATGCGTCCGCATCGACGTCGTGATGGCCACAGGGGGGAAATTCGGCGACGCAAACGCGGCGAAATCGCTGGCCGCAACCTTGGTGGCTCTAGTTCCTCGAAACAGATTATAATTGAAATATAAACACACCTCCGGGATCATAAAATGCCCCGCGGTAACCAACGAGCCGAGCAGATTATCCGTCGCGTCGTTTTGAAGCTCCAACATGGGCGCCTGCGAACCCGTCAGAATGACAGGTTTTCCCAGGTTACGGAACATGAAGCTCAACGCCGAGCAGGTGTAGGCCAAACTGTCGGTGCCATGCAAGACGACGAACCCGTCGAATAGAGTGTAGTTCCAATAGATCGTCCTTGCAATCTGCGCCCACCCTTTTGCGTCGATGGAGCTGCTATCAAGTAGCTCCTCGAACTCGTAGACGGCATATCGCACGCGTGCATCATACGTGCTCATTGGCGTACGCAGCGTGGGATAGCTCTTCCGATCACCGGCCGCATTAACAACGACATCAACGGGGCCGGGATTCGAGCCATCATTGAATGTTGGCGAGGGTTGTAGCGCGGCAGCCTGGAATCCTCGGGCGGGGATGAATCCTGATGGAGAACGGCGCATGCAGATGGTCCCTCCCGTCATGATGATGAGGATACGGGACTCGGGACAGAGGGCATGAGCTCGCAGCTGGGAGTGGGTTTGCTCGGCCGTCATTGTTTCCAATGAGCTGATTGCCGGGTCCATGGCTTGGGCTGGCATTTTTGGCTCAACAGTCCTGCCTCACACGCGAGTTTCTTCGCCACAAGAAAAGAAAAAGCCTTGTCCTGCCTGGGTATCCAATACTCTGCTGGAAGGTAACTAATGTCCCACACACTGTTCCCTATAACTCCAAAATTGTGTAAGTCAGTCAGTTACTTTACATCTCGCGGCATGGAGAGAGAGTTGAGTTCTTCGTTTCCGGATGGTTCTGTTCTGAATCAGCGCAACCGCTTCTATCCATCACCCCACCCTCCGAACACGCCCGCGGCCAGCTGCCCCTTGTTTTCTCTCTCTCTCTCTCTCTCTTTTGGCTGTGTCAAGTCTACGCGATGGAGTATCTCACCCGCAGTGTTCGGATGCATATGATTATGGTAACTAACTAGCGGTGTCTTACGTCTTTGCCTTTTCTGTCTTCGCTCGGTCTGAACTATTATAACCATTGACTGATATTATGCTCCTTTAGACGAAATATTCAAGGAATCTTGAAAGCCAATTTATTGACCACACCAGGCAGTAACTAAATCACAAGGGTTGGTTAGCTTTTCAAGCTTCAATGAAAAGGTACCAAATTTCCTGCTGTTAGTCTGCAAACTCATTGTAGAGACTTGCTTTTTTCGCCGGGTAGTTATTGTAGATCCTTCTCATTAATCTTTTCTGTAAGATGAAAGGTATGTTTATCCAGTCATAAAGGGAGGGTATAATAAATGAATGAAAATGCTATTAGCTGCTTCCATTTCTTGTGTTCTGATGTACACCTTTTTTGGATCAATTATATGGTTGACTGGTGTGTCTAAAGGACTTTATATTGTGTAATCCTGGTGCTTGAAAAAAATTCAGTTTCCTGTAACCCTTTGAAGGACATTCACAAAAGACTTCATCTTTCGCAGAACCAAAGAGAAGGCTGCCGAGGGCCAAATGTTAGGAGCCTTGAAAAGCGCCTTTGTCTATAATTGGAAACTTTCCAATGTACAATTAGAAAACCATGGGTAATCCTAGAGCCGAGACTCGGTGACTTTGTTCACAGGCGTCAATGGTTTCCCATCTCCTAGGAAAAAAGCCTCCATATTCTCCATTGCTATTCTCTCGAAATTCTATCTCTCTGTTAGTCAAAAATGGACAGGAAAAGATGATATAGTAGTGATTGCACATACAGTTTGCGTGTCGATACAAGCACCGCCGATATGCGGCAGCAATGTTGTTTTCCAATTGTCCAGTAATCTGGGGTTAATAGTAGGCCTATGAGAAATTGTTAGCATATTTTTACGCACCAACCGCTTTCTGGGCGAAAGACGATAGGTGAGACACCGCACTCATCATGGTAAACATCCAGGCCAACTCCAGTGACGATCCCTTCATCAATTGCATCTGCCAACGCTTCTTCGTCAATACATTTGCCTCTTGCAACGTTTACGACCCTCACCCCCTTTTTCATTAGCTTGAACGTGTCCTTGTTCAGTAGATGATGTGTTTCCGGGGAGTGTGGACAGGCAAGCAGGACACAGTCCGCAATATTCAGCATCGACTCCAGCGTAGAGTGATATACCGCCCCGCCAGCCTCCTGCTCTATGTCTTGGGACTTTCGGGTCCGGCTAAAATAATGTACTTTCATTCCTAGTGCCTTGGCTCGCATTGCAGTCGCGATTCCAACCTGGCCCATGCCCACAACGCCTAGGATCTTATCGCGCGGATTATGTGAGATTTCGACGACATCTTTTTCTATGGCGAAGTAGTCTCCCTTGCGCATCATTCGCAAGTTATGTTCACAGAAGCTAGTATGTCTGAATGCAGCGATGATGAGAAACAATGCCGTATCTGCAGTGGAGTCATTCGCTCCTCCGGCACCGTTGCAGTACCATATCCCTCGTCGGCCGAGTTCTTCCGTGTCTTCTCGGTCGTAGCCGTGGTTCACAGACGCGATTATTTTCAACGATTGTGGTAGATGGGAAATGAAGTCTTTACTGAATCTCGGGAGATTATTGCTGGTATTGCTGGCGCGAATGATCCCGTCTATTTGGGAGTATTTGCCGCCAGGTTTGAGGGATGCAAGAAGATCTTCCTTCGTGGTGCGGGAGTAGGGTAGGATGTGGAAGTTCTCGGAGAACCTGGCCCATTTCTCGTGGTTAGGCTCACGGATCGATCCGCCGACGAAAAGAAGTGTCGGCTTCTTGGTAGTGGCGTCAAGGGCTGACATGGTTCTTCTTGCAGGTTGCTTAAGTGCGTAGGCGCGGTTGTGAAATCGCAGGGAGCGCATTCAGCGAATTGGTGATCGTGAGGCAAGACTGTCAACGAAAGCCTTTTTTGAGGTTGGACGCTCCTCTCATCGCCTCCGCCATCGCTGCTGATCCGAGGCCGGCCTCTGGAGGCAATGGAGAGGCGTTAAAAATCCGGCCCACCAAAAGGCCCGGTTAGATGCCGAGCCGCGAGGCCCCTCCGCCACTGTGGACGGGGGGTGTGTTTCGGAGAGAGCCGAAAGCTCGCGAGAGGGCTTAAACCACGGCATTTCGCGCGCAAAAACTCCGGCCGCTCGTTGAAAACACTGGATGACCAGATGCAAATGATTTAGTATGTGATATTGACAAGCTTTTCGGGTGAACAGTGTCAGGTTTTGTTTCACCTTTTGCTGTCATTCATGAGGAAAGAATTGCTTCAAGAGGCCCTCCCAACAATCAGACTAGTAACTACGGAGTAGGTAACTAACTAGTGTTGGACTAGTCCCAAAAATATCTAGTCTAGTTGCTGACAAAACAACCAGTTTCAGGCGCTGGAGCACAAGGTTGGAATGATTTTTGGCTTCGGACTGTCTTGCTTTTCAATAACTACCCCCCATCTTCGAAAGATAACATTCTACCATGAGGGCTGTCAAACTGGGACCGAACTCAATATCCGGTGCTAAATTCGCATTCGGTGACATTATCATACTTGAGGATGATACACATTTTGGGAGCGATGCCCTCATTAGGCATATCCTGGCCGAGCCCAATCAAGCCTGGACAAGCCTATTAAGTCTACCTTCAATGCCAAGTATTCTTTTGAAGGATTCAGTATGTTCAATGTCTTCAAATGTTGAGATTGTGCTTACCTACCCATTTGTTAGAGCTTTCGTCGCCTTCTTAGACAATATTTTCAATGCGAGTACGAGCTTCTTTCTCGCCTGCAAATTCACAAGATCAATCAGACATGCCGTATTCCATGGGATCCTGAAGGTCAGGAAAGGCTTGTGGCACATGTGGCTTTACACAATATCGCCTTGCTAGTACCAGACGATGATGCAATATTAGTAAAGGAGGGATCAATGTGTGTATGACCAAGGAAAGATAATTTCCGCTCAACTGACAGGTATATATAGCATAATATGCCCTTCTTCCTGCAAATCTATCACTGTCTCTCCTACCCATCAAGATTCAACACTGGTAACCATCCTCGCACGGGCGAAAACCTGACTTTCCGATACATGATGGATTATAGCATTAGCTCTGGTCTTTCATCCTACATAATTCATGAATATTATGCCGATTTATCTACTGGCATGCTAAAGAAATGATAATTCTGGAATTGTTGCTCCTGTTTATCATGTGAGGGAATCAAACTTGTGCAAATTCCCAGGAGATTTCTTAAATTACAGAAATGGGTTCACTACATTGTTCCTTCCACCCCGAGAGTATCCCAATTGCCATCCAGAAATTTCGAAATTACAACAGCCAACCGCAATTCAGGTCCAATACGCTCGCACAACCATTTTCAGGCAGCCAATGCTGAGTCTACAGGCTTGGATTTTCTGACCATACAGACTGGGCAGTTTGAATCCCTATTCATCAGAGTCCTAATTTTGAAGAAGAAATTAGATCTCTTCTTGAGACAGAAATTGACATCCTTAAGCTGCTAGAGAAATGCCAATTTCCATGGTCACTGAGGTTGATAGGCAGTGACCTCACATTCAATAACCCAGTCAGCTTTCCATTTCTTGTTTTGACTTGGATCTCTGGAAAACTGCTGGTTTGGATGACACATACTCCCACAAAGAGAGCAGATTGAGATAAAGTCCTCAATCAGTTAGTCAAGATCATCATATGTCTCGTTGTGTGCACACAAAACGACGGTTGGTTGATCCTATATTCTTAAACCTTGACAGGATGGAGCTGATCATTATAGGTGGATCAACACTCAAGTATCTTACAAACAAGATTGACCAGAACATTCTTCAAATATGTCAAGGCCAGCTTTCCGTAATCCAGGTCGTGGACTGCTTTCTTTTACAAAATTTGGTTAAGAAAGCAATCCACCAAGAACTGGAGAATGCTTCTTTCTGATGTTATTAGCTTGAGAATGCAAAGCTTTCCCACCTCTTCATGCTTTAATTCCATGATATATGACCTCTCCTTTAGTCAATCAGAGCTCCTTATTTTAGGTCAACGATTTGACCATTAAATCCAACACGGGGGTTGCCAAGACCCTAATAAGTTGACTAACTACGGAGTACTCGTAGTTTGAAGTTATTTAACCTCAGAATTGTAGGGGCCGGTTGTTGTTAATGTTTCGAACACTGAGACTTAACCCTTTATTTTTTTATTTTTTTTTCCCCTGGTGTTGACATTGAGAGTTCGAATATCTCTAGAGCGCCTTCCTAGAGCACCAAGTGGGATTGCAACTTTTTTGGCACACACACACACAGACCGGCTTGAGTTGCATTGCCTGGGAGATGGCCTGGCCTGCAAATCTGATCGTCTATATATAAACCATCATTGTCTGTAGTGACTGAGGAGAGAACCTGCCCCGACCTGAGCGCCTAGAGAATCAAAGAACCCAAACAGCGAAACTAATCTAGACAGAAAGCGTCGGCCCTGTCTTGATAACTATCTCTTCTGATGTCAAGTTCGAAATAAGCCCGTTTTGTTTTACGCCCAGGGCAATTAGGTAGCGGCAACCCCGGCCATCCCAACGCGCCCTCCCCGAACCATGGAGCCACCATCAAGCGACCTGATCAAATACATCCCTCCCAGCGCCAAACCCTCTCTCCTCGCCCGAAGAATCACCTCGATCGAGGTCGTCGCCCACGAAAAGCTCCCGAGCGGCGGCAACCATTGGGCTTTCTACCTCCACACCACCTCCCCGGAAGACGCCTCCTCTCCTCCCGGCACAGCCGCAGGAACAGACGATCAAGTAATCCAGCTCGACGTCTCCCCCTCCTATTCCATCCCCGCGACCGTCCTTCGCGGCGGATCGAAAGCGTTTCTCATTATCTCCGCCAGCCCACACTCCCTCTCTACGTCTGGAACGTTTACAAAACGGCTCCCGTTGACTGTGCGTCAACAGCCGAGTCTGCCTACCGTCCAGGAACTCGTGCACCTCCTGACTGTCAAGCAACACCGTCATAGATATGAGTTTGACGACCAGGGCCGTGGGTGCCGGTTCTGGATCCGAGACCAGATTCCGTACTTACTTGATGAAGGGTTAATAGTGGATGAAGAGCGAGCGGAGCTGGCTCGGGAGGCGATTTTGCTCGAGTTTCCGGATGGTAGAGAGTTCCCTGTGACAATCGGGAGATATTACTAGTCTTCTTCCCATTGTAAGTGTTTACTGGGCTTATATCCTGGAAGAATCTATCGGGCGCTCTTGAAGTCCTGGTTTTACGGCGGAGAACGCTCGCTTGATTTTTTTGCAGCTGCAGACAGGCTCTCTCAAGCCCCAGCGACCTTGTCCGCATTCGAAATATCAATGCACCACTTGGATTTAGTAAAGAAATATCGGATTGATATCATCGCCACGTTATATTAATATCATATTCATATGCTGCGTAAATATCCAGACTTATCCCTTGAAAACGAGAGTACAACGTAGGAGACTTATGTCTACTACTGACATCCACCTTTTTTTGTGTTTAGGTTTGTGGCCGATTCCCGGTACAAAAAAACAATGTCACTCAGAGAGAAAAGGATGAAAAAGTGATAAGTGAAAATTGAAAATTGTCAGTCCCCTTTTACTTGAGGGGTCTGTTGAGACTCCAAACCAGCGCAAAAGGTTGCGCACGACTCTTTGTGGCAAAACGGAAAGCTCGAACACGAATCTTCACCAACCCGGAGGGAATGTCCGTCCAGACAACCTGCTCGACATTGTTCACCCTGTCAAAGCCCGGCTGTTCACCCATGTTTCCATGGCGTTCTTTGCCATTTGAGGCAACGACGATGAGGTCCAAATCGTTCTGCAGGGTCGCGCCAGGAGGATCGGACCACACGAGGGTCACCTTCAAGTTATTTCTTCTAAAGAAGCCCTGATGTTGATCACCTTCATTTGTTTCAGGAATATCGACCGTAATGTCGTCGTCGTGGTCGCCGTCAGAGCTGTCAGAGCCGTCTTCAGAAAATCTCCATCTTTTTCTGATGGTTCTTTCAAAATAGGCCGCGCGCCTATCGCCCTTCAGAACGATTGAATTCTTGACATTGACGAGGCCGAACCCGGAACTTGCATTGGGCGATGGGCCCGCTTCAGACGGGACGTACTGGCCCGCGAGCTCAACAGCACCATTGATAAGCAAGGCTTTGATGAGGGCGGCACTTGGATTTGGGGTACCGTTCTTGGTTAGACTTTCGCGCAACACTGCCACGGCTCCAGCCACGAGGGGTGTTGCCATACTGGTACCAGCGAGAAACCAGTAGCTGGGGTCGTTGCTGTGTCCAAAGCGCTCGCTGGCATTCAAGAGGTTGCGCGAGCGGGTGGAGAGAATACCTGTTCCAGGTGCAACAACGTCAGGCTTAATCCGTCCCTCCTTTGTTGGGCCTCGGCTACTGAATGCAGCCATCCCCTCTGGATGGTCGGCCATCAGGTCACTTCCAAATGGTGGTGCTGGCCATCGTCCACCGTACTTGACTTGGATGTCTGGGCGATTATTCTCGCTTGCTCCAACGGTAATGCAATTTTTCGCAGCGGCTTGGGAGCCGATTTGCTTTTCGTCAATAACGCCGTTACGGTCGGCGTCAATGCCGTCATTCCCAGCAGCAAATAAGATCACCATATCTTTATGTTCCCAGACGAATTTGTCGATCTCGGTACTGCTGGCGTCGTATGGCAATTGCCCCCATGGTGAACTTGATCCCCAGGAGTTGGTGTGGATTCTCGCCTTGTCTTCATTGTATGGTTGGATAAAAAGTTTGGTTAGGTCGTCAGGGATGCCTCCCAAACTTCCACGGCTGTCGAGAAGTGACTGAACGATGAGTTGGGACTTGACTGCAACGCCCCGGATTCTTCCACCCATTGCTGGCGAGTCCCCATCTCCGAGAACCGACCCACAGACGTGTGTCCCATGACCGTCGGGGTCGTCTGCTCTATTCGATTCCGGCCTGCCGAGAGGATACAGCTTCTTTACGCGCCCGTTGAAGGCACCATGCACATCTTCGGTGCTCCCTTTATCGAAACCTGTATCGCCAACTGCGACCACTTCACCTTCGCCCTCATAGGCCGTTCCATTCAGTTCCACCTCCCCATTTATGATTCCAACGGCCACACTATTGAACAACTTTGCCGGATTGACCTTTTGGATGAGCCGCACATGGTCGACTGCAGCTAGCTCGTCAAGGTATTGTTCTTGGACGGCAAGGCGGACCTTGTGGGTGCCAATCTTGAGGTCGTCTGGATCAATGCGAACAGCGGTTGCGAGAGCAGTTTTGAGAGACTCGGCCTGAGTGTCGACATCTTGGTGGAACATAACGTCTACTTCTTGAAGTTGGCTTGATGGACGCACTCCCGGGAAAACCGACAGGGCTTGGGCTGTGGGCGGGCGCGATTTCAAAGTGGACTGGATGACGAAAGTTTCCAGATAGACATTTGCCCAGGTGACGAATTCTAGGGCTCGGATCTGGGCCAAATCGCTCTCCTTGTAGCCACACAAGTAGGTGTGGTGTGACACATACTCGTGAATTACGACACCTAGCTGCTCGAGCTTGTCCTCCTGCTCGTCGGTGAGAGGTGCGGCAGTCTGAATCAAGATATAGTCGGACTTGGATGCGTCCTCCGACTCGAGGTTAAGAGCCCTCAAAATAGGGCGCTGTTGCTCGGGGTCAAGTTCATTTCCGTTGATGGAAATGACCGGCATGATTGCAAATAAGCTTGGTTCCTAAACGGAAGAGATATAGCAAAGGTTGATCGTGGTATTTATGAGAAAAACACGGATCGCAGATGAAGAATGGAAGAGGAAAACTCAGGGTTGCAGGAGGGAAGTGAGCCAGCTTTTAAACCTGAGCGGAGCCTACACAGAGACAACAGCCTACATGCTAACTCCAGGCGATGATGAGGGGTGAGAGGAGGAGGAGGAGGAGGAGCGGCTGAAGCGAGAGAGAGCTCTGATGTGAAGGAGGAGATCAGCTGGGTGTCCCAATTGGGAAGAATAACGTCTTTCGAAAAGAGGGGTTCGCTGGGCAAGGCTTCATCGTCGAGTCACAGCCCAGGCTAGGCCCGACGAGCGAGCGAGAGAGAGAGGAGAACGGGAGCGTCTGAACAAGGAAGAAAAGCGAATCATGATCAACGCGGCCATCCTTATATTAGCTCCAAGACGGCACGCTCATCGCGTCCTGCATGTGCTTCTTCCCCCCTCCTCCCAGCTTGCTCGTCAAGTCCATCCCTGATTGCTCAATCGTTCGCTCTCCCCTGTAGTCGCTAAGAAAAAAGGTTCAAACTGTAGTTAGCTGAGAGATTCTGTGCTACCTGGCCATCATGCCACCCCGTTTGTTCAGTTGACAGCGCTCCGATTTGCTGGTATAAGTAACTGCAATATGCGCAAAACCAGTAATCGGGCTGGGGTTCCCACAAGAAAGAGTTGTCATGGCCGGCAGGAAATCCAGTTATTTTTCTCTATCACTCACAAAGGGAGCCCGTCCGTGTTGGGAGCAACTCTGATAAGTGGCATTGCAGCATCTCACGGAGTCTGGCCACAGCCCTATGGCTTGCAGAAACCCTACCTAGCTGCAGCCCTGACTGGTTCGAGACTCAAGCCATTTGTCCAGCTGCCCAGATTTGGAGCAAAACCCTATTGTGATGTAACTACTCCGTATATCCCATAGTTAAATTGATAATTGTGGTGTATGCTTTGGCGGGGCTGAAAGTTGACTGCATTCTAGCCGCACGGCATCACAGTGGTTGGGCAGTCAACTGGAGAATTGAGAAAAAGAAAAGCAAGCAACCGAGAAGAGGCTCGAACTCATCCAAGAAATATGCCACAAAGAAAATGAGAGTCCGGAGTAGCTAGTTGACTATCCCCTCAGTAAACGCTTTTGGCGAGCATAACTACGCCAGATGACGCTTTGGTCTTTTAGTGGATGAAGTCTTCTCAAGCACTTTTCAACAACAATGGATACATAGTAACTACCCCGTATAGCTATAGTATCTACGGCGCATAACTATACCTGGAGTAATTGGTTACTCTGGAGTCTAGATAAGCTGTGATACGTAGCTATATCTACATGCACATATATGGTGTCAAGTCGCTATTCGAGATAAAACTGTCGAGCGTGGTCCCGGCTCGAAGTCAGTGAAGTGATGACCGTGGTTCTCCTGCTGAAATGTTACCCAGGCTTTGGGACTCCCTTGTCCAAACTACGATGAGGGGTCGGGATTATAATTTCTTTTTCTTTTTTTCTTTTTGTTTTTTGGTGCAACCAAGGCAATTATTCTGATATTGTCGACTTTTCATCTCTCGGTGCCGTTTCTGGGTTTCGTTTCCTAGCCTTGCACTTCTTTCCATCAAGGCGCCGATTTCATACGGATCTTCCATCCCGATCCACATGTTCCCTCTCAATGACTGCGGGATGCGATCTTGGTTCCCCCGTTTCATGCTAAGCGCCGGACTTGTCCACATGGGATAACTAGTTAGTTTAACTAGAGTCTAGCGGTTAGTCCGTGGGGCCGGGTTAATTATCCAGGGTCATCGAACGCTTGAATCTGAGGCAACCCGACCATTTTCATTTGAAACCTCCCCCCCCAGTCATTCATACGACTCTTCCCTTGTCGTCAACTAAGAAAGTCCCACGACTTGGCGATCGAATGTCGGGTGCTGGGATTGTGTTTCACCAACCATCCTGAACGGGTTTCCTGTTGGCAAACAAAAAGGAGAGCCAAGCTGAACCCAAGGTCCCAGGAAGTTTTGCAAGAGAACAAACAAAAATGGCATCACTCACGAAGTTCTCCTTTTTTTTTCTTCTCTTGACTTTGCAGGAGGTGGTTTCCTCCCATCTCCAAACCCAGGTCCGCAACGCCACCGTACGGACGGAGAGCATGTTCGAACGTGCATCGTCAAACTGCTTCCGTGCAATGCCCGCCCCAGGTTCGACAGGGCAGCACCTTACCTTCCAAACCTCACCTCCCATGTAGTAGTTAGTTAACCGCCCGGGCTCCCCCAAGTGTCAAACCAACCACCGGAACGGGCAAGAATGGCCACCACGCCAGATGGAGGCAGGAAGGGGCATGTCTCCCCGGAGCGATCATGCCTTCCCTGCGAAGTGCTCCATTGGCTCGTTCGGCCCCCCATCCCATCCCTCCTCCCCCCCCTGTTCGCGCCCGGGAAGGAGCCCTGAATCTCCTTTTTATTTTTATTTTTATTTTCTTGGGGGGCAAACGTTTCATGCGGCAGCCAAGTCCGCCCCTCATCATATAGTTATGTATCTCCTTCTCTCTCTTTTTTTGCTTCTTCTTCTTCTTCTTCTTCTTCTTGTTCTTCCTCTTCTTGCTTCTGTCTGTCTGTCTGTCTCTTTCTCTTTTCCTTTCTTGCTCTCTCTCTCTGTGTGTGTGTATGTGTCTCTTTGGCGGGTTTCACCGTCTGTCTCTCATTTTAGCCTCTTCATTTGAAGCTGGTCTGCGGATACTCACAGGGCTCCTCACCTTCAATCCAATCCTTTAAAAATCCATTCTATCTTCGTGGCTTTGGTCCATCCTCTCATTCAGCCATAACCACTGGCAGCAGGACAAAACAGAGCTCTCATTGAGCCCATACCACTGGCAGCGGGACTGAACAGGGCTCCTCTCAAAGCTGGTCCTTTGGTTTATCTACCATTCTTTTTTTGAACCAGTTCCATCAGAAAAGGTTGCTGCATTCTAGTTTGCATAGAAAGCACATCCTGGTGTGACAAATAACCGTCACTATTGGTTAGTGGTGTTTTATTTTATTTTTTTTCATTTTCCCTCTTTCATGATATACTCCCAGAGGGCATCAAAGGATTGCCAGACTTCCCAATCTGGTGAAGCGCAAGGCCACTCACGTGGTTCCAAGACTATCTGGTTGCCCAGGAGAGGCACTCTTTCACCTCCTCGTTCTTCTCCTTTCCTCTCCCTTACATCTCCCCTTACTTTTATCACCCTCCCTCTCCACCTTCTCACCCTCTTGCACTCTTCCTTCTCTCGGCACCCCTCAATCGTTAACAAGATTTCAACCAGCAGAGCGTTATCCGTTTCCAATCTCTGATTATCATTCAATATCGACGCTGTTGTCTCCTTCTGGAGTCTGCAGCTCGCTGCTCAAGTGAATCTCTTGCCAAAATCTGACATTTCCGTTCTCAAACCTGAGTTCATTCAGCTAGGAACAGATATCTATCTGGTATGTTTAGTTCTGCATTGACAATATCTATACCCTTCAATCACTTCGGTCTTAAGTGAGCCCTTCGTTCCAATCTTTTCATGTTGCCGAGCATCTTTTCATGTCGCCGAGCACCCTAGTCAAGTTGAAGCCCAGTGCTAACTCTGCAATATAGTTAAGCTTTCAAACTATTGTATATCTGATTTCCACTTTCTCTGACTAGATATTTGATATTTTGTCAAGGAAAGATCAAAAATTCAGCCTAAACATGCGGTTCATTACTGTGAATGTTGTTGCAGTTGCAGCAATCTTTGTCAACATGGCACTTCCCTCCATGGCCTTCTGGAGGCTCCCTTGCCGTGGAGTCTCAGGCATCGGCAGAATTGATCCCATTGTTGATCCCGGTGTACTCTCTGCCCATGTGCATTCTATCCATGGTGGTAAAAGTAAGCAATTGGGGGTTTTTCCCCTCTCGCTTAAACTAATCACAACGTTCTAACGATTTTTTATCAGATTTTGCCATGAAGGTCACTAGTGAGGAGTTGTTAGCTTCTGAGTGTACCTCCTGTGAAGTCACCCAGGATAAATCGGCATATTGGACCCCAAGCTTGTACTTTATCCATGCGGATGGAACAGCTGAGTTGGTCAAGCAAGTCGGAGGAATGCTGGTGTAAGTTTTGCGGACTATGTTTGTCTATCAGTCAATCCTTTCTAACAGCTCTTTAGTTATTATCTTCCTCGTGGTGACAACGTTGAAGCCTTTCCACGCGGATTTCGTATGATAGCTGGTGATACATATCAGCGCAATTTCACTCTCCCAGTCCCGGACCCTCCAAAGTCCACTTGGACTGAAAAAGACAAAACCCAGTTTTCCTTGGGCCAAAAGGCCATCGGCTTCAATTGCATGAACTACAACGCTCCCCCAGAGCCATCCACAATGCGTCACGCCTTTCCTGCAAAAACCTTGCTTGATTCTCAGTGTAAAGATGGAGTCCGCATGGAGCTACTCTTCCCGTCGTGCTGGAATGGAAAAGATTTGGATTCTCCTGACCACAAATCCCACGTCGCATACCCAGACCTCGTTGACAATGGCTCTTGCCCCGAAGGGTTTGACCACCGTCTCGTTACCCTTTTCTTCGAGAGCATCTGGGACACCTATGCGTTCAAAGGCCGAGACGGCGAATTCGTGATCGCAAACGGTGACCCAACTGGATACGGATATCATGGTGATTTCATTGAGGCATGGGATGATGGTGTGCTTGAACAAGCCATTAAACAGTGCACAAACCTTTCTGGTCGGGTTGAAGATTGCCCAGTGTTCAAACTTCAGGGTCAAGCCGAGCAAAAGAAATGCAAGTTCTCTAAACCCGCAGCCCTCATGGATGAACAATATGAACTCCACCCGGACGGATTGCCTGGTCACGTTCCTATCATGAGAGGACCTGGGTACGCCAAACCCGCAATGCGTCACCCTCCACTTCCCGAGACTAGTTCGGTTCCTGCGGTTTACAGTCCCAAACTTAAACTTCCTGCCCCCGAAACACCAAAAACAACTCTCCAGACCTCTCATATGCCACCTCCTGAGACGACGGACGTTGATGCCAGCAAGACAGACCATAAACCATATCAAACGTCTTATTTCACGTCTTATTCTACAAAGGGTACAACTGTGTATGAAATTGTCATCATTCAGAAGATAGTTACCAAAACTATCAACCTGCCAAAACCAACACCGCTCGCAAAGCGACACGAAAAGGGGAGTGGAGTTACAGGAAGGGTTCTCCGCCATAAGCATGGCAGGGGTCACTAAGCCTGCTAAGGAACAATGACTTATGATTTTATTTCTTGCATTATGCCCATATAGGGGTGTAGTGCTTTTTCAGTTGCCCATCTATCTGATACCCATTTCTATTGAGATCATCCAACCAAAAAAAAAAATAAAAATAAAAATAAAAAAGGCGTGGGGAAGGGGGGCGGAGGGACAGTTACATATGTGATTTAATTGTTCTTTGCATTTTTTTCAATAGTTTTCAAATGAGATGAGGCCATGAATTACGCGGGCTAGTCCCGAATTCTCAAGGGAATTTACCCCTTTTTATTCCGTATGTAAAGGTTTTTGCCAACATTTCTTGCCCGCCCCCTTCCTTATGGCGGAAAGGTTTCCGGTTTTATATACATTTTCCTCCATCGACAACCATATCGGTACCATTGATGAAGGCACCCTCATCAGAGCCAAGGTACAGGCACATATTGGCGACGTCGTTCGGATCAGTAAGTCGGCCTAAGGGGACGTTGGAGACAAATTTGGCTCTGTTTTCGGGGGTGTCCGGAACACCAACAAACATCTCGAAGAGACCTGTCCCAGAAAGGAGAGGACAAACATTATTGACGCGAATTTGGTGTGAACCGTACTCGGCCGCGAGACCTTTTGTCGCCTGTCAAAGCAGTTGAGTATGTTTTTTTTTTTTTTTCTTATCAACCGATAATGACGAAGGAGTCGGGGAAGTGGGAAATCCGCAACTTACGTTAGACACTGCCCCCTTTGAAGCGTTATACCATACCAAGCCGGGTCTTGGTCTCTGTGCCCCAGTCGAAGAGATATTGATGATCGACCCACCTTTACCCTGCTCGATCAGCTTGGGGATAAACGTCTGCGACGCCAAGAATATGCTCTTGACGTTGACGTCGAATACGCGCTGAAATTCTTCAACCGAGACCTCCTCCGAGGGCTTGTTGCGATACGTCGTGCCTGCGTTGTTGACGAGGATGTCGACGTGGCCGTGGGTCTGGACGGTGTGGGAGATGATGGATTGCCAGTCGGCGAGGGAGGTGACGTTCATCTTCTGGTAGGTGATCGAGGAAGGGTTTTGGGAGGAGACGGATTCGGCGCCTTTGTCGTTGATGTCGCCGATCACGACTTTGGCGCCTTCTTGGGCGTAGCGGATTGCGATGGCGGCGCCGAAGCCAGAGCCGCCGCCTGGGATAGGTTGGGTTAGTTTTGGTTTTTTTTTTTTTTTTTGGCACGACGTCCTGGAAATTTGAGCTGTGAAAGGGTTTGGGGAGGGGGAATGGAGGAGGGGGTTTACCGGTGACAATGGCAACTTTGCCTGCTAGACGAGATCCTGTGATAGACATTGCGGCAGAGGGGGATTGGTGGCGGAGATAGATGCAGATATGGAGAAGCCTGAGCTGTGTGCTTCTTTCTTTGCTTCTTTTTTTGCAAAGCTGATGGAAAGAGGAGGGGTATTATTTCAGTCCTTTTCTTGGGAGTATGCGGGGTTTTGGTCAAACGTTCGAATATTGGTTGTACAACCAATTCACGCTAGACAATTGTATCTGCGATTCAACATATGTAACTAAATGATATGTCTACACAACAAAGCTCTTCTTTGCTGCAGATCGAGGAAAAAATCACCCTTATATTGCTTGCTTTCCCCCCCTTTGTCCCCCGTCGCGGAGGAAGCTTCACAGGCCATTTTTCCCCCACGAGAACGGCCGGGCCATGCGGGGAAATTCGCCGATATCGGGGTTACCAGGTACTCGGGAAGTAATAGCCAATCAGAGTTTATTATTTTGTTAGATAAGCGGCTAGCTTGCGGTTATGCTGAAAATAGCGCCGAGCCTAACTCGATCTGAGCCTAGCGCGGTCTTCAAACTTCTTGGAGAAGGTTTTGTGCATGGACTTGTGCAGGGGGGTAAGTGTCTATGGATTCCGGGGTATATCGGGTCCAAAAACCCATCCATTGTCTAATAACTTTTCTGGAATTTAACCAAAACAAAATGAAAAGCAAACAAAAAGGATGCTTTCCCACTTTTTATATTTCTCTTTATCCGCCATCACTCAATCTTAATCGGTGATGATTGTGCTTCTTGCATCGATCGCACGGGCTGCTGACCAACGAATTTCGTTATCCGCGCATTCGGAAACCACTTCTCCTCAGGAATGATCCAATACGACACCAGCGCAATGATCGTCACACTAGATAAGATAATAGGCGCGTCTTTGATAGGTGTAAAAAGAAAAATGGATTAGAGTGTGCTAATTCCCAGAAAATTAAGGCAAATACAAAAAAAAGAAAGAAAAGGAAACTCACAGTTCAGATTCTCCCCCGTAACAGGGAACACATACGGCGAAAACAAAACAGCGACGACCCATGCGTTCCAGAAGATACCAATGACCTGGAACGGCCGACTCAGCCTTCCCAAGCTCCATCGTGGCTTTGGGAATCTGTCTGGCGTGAGGAACACTCGTGCCAGGCAGATCAGGCCGTATGCGGCAGCGGATGGCACGCCGGCGGCAGAGACGAGCGAAGTGAATGCGACAGTGGATGGGAGGATGGTGCACGTCACCAGTGCGGCGACTCCCCAGACGACGAGGATGGCATTATGCGGCTGCCCGGTGGCAGAGACTTTGGAGACCCAGCCTGAGAATGGAAGGACGCCGTCTCGGGCAACGGCAAAGACTAGTCGGGATGCAGCGACGATGGCAATAATGGTGTTCTGTTTTGCGTGAGAAGTCAGGAAGGAAGCATCCATTCCCCATGGTTGCAGGGGGCGATGGAAGGAGAAAAACAAACGGAGAAACGTACAAACCAGTAAGCTATGATGCATATTACGTTCATGACGATATGCGCTCGTTTCCCGAGGACGACGGCATACAGTGGCACAAACGGCTGTGGAGATCCAAAGGAGAATAAAGTCTCAGGATCAGGCTACAGTTTAAAACTAGGTTAACAACCGGCTTGAGAGTCGAAATCGTGTTTTCGGTTTATCCACTTACAGCGCAGAACAGAAACAGTACGATGGTCAGCCCGGCGCCTAAACCACTCACAACTGTGCTCCAAAAGATACCTCTCGCAGCAGTTAGTGAGGCGTTTTTCGTTTCTTCCGCGATATGACCGGATGCGTCGAAACCGATGAGAATGCCTGCAGTCGCGAGAAATGAGAGACACCAATTCCATCCAGCTGGGGCACCAGTGCCATTGTATGTCTCCAAGAATGCCTCATGCGGGGTGCGGAAGCCCCAGGTGTTATGAGCCCCAATAGGCAGCCAAATCACGTTGAGAAGGAAGTCCAGTAGGACAAAGGACGAAGAAAGATAAAATACCCATCGGAAATATTTCGCTGGAAAAAATGGTCAATTAGTGGGAGGCATGATGCCTATATTTTCCCCATTATAAATCTCAGAAAAGACCTACGAGGCAGAAAATTGACTATCGTCGCCAACCCAAGCAGGACTTCAGTGCAAATCCATTGGACGACACGAAACTTGACGCTGTCGACATTCTTGGGGAAATCGACATCGAAAACTGTTAACTCCTGTACGAAACTAATCAGCTTTTCGCTCCCATAACTATCCCCTTTTATGACGATTGACAGGCAAGAGTATTACAGGGACTCCAACTAACAGAGAGCATGTAATTGACAGCCGATTGGGTATTGCCTACTCAGCTCACAAAAGTCAGTAGCCGAGTCCCTTTTTTTTCAGTGCGCAACCTGGCCCCAAATGGGTTGAACCTCTCCAGAAATGCCTTACTAGCACAAAACGTCGTCCATGCCGTCGTACTCCACCATGCAACGATAAATCCCAGCAGACGACCGTATTTCGGCCCACCAGCCTCAGCGGCCCAGAGATAGATAGAGCCGGCTGACGGAAGGGCAGAGCATATCTCTGCAATGACTGCAGCCGTAATAAATGTGAATACTGCTGTGATTAAATAATTGATCCTGTTTTTTTCCGGTTAAAGATTTCTGTGTTCAAAGATGGCGCGCGTAGCGGGGGAAGACCGACCAATATGCTAGGTTGCCACCTGCAGCAATTCCGGTGCTGAAAGTCACTCGTACACCGCCGACGAAGTAAAGAGCGGCTGATTACGGTAGTTAGTTAAACTGAGATTACCTGTTGAAAGCGTGGCTAGGTGGAGGGAGAGGGGAGAAGTGAGAAAAATATCAGAATAACTATATTATGCTTCCTTTGACTCACAAAAGGTTGTCGAAAAGCTTTCCAGCAAAGTGTATGTTCGATGAAGGACCTGCAAAGTACGAGACGATAATCACTAGTCAGGTCGACATTTTTTTCCGTCTTTGCAAAAAGACTCCTTGCGCACGAGGAGAAAGGCCATGGTAGTGGCATATATGTTTCTCTCAAGGAAACGTACCGGCTTATAGCCCAGTGATTCCTAACATACAAGTTAAAACGGGACTGGACATAATCAAACATTCAAATGGAAATATATAACTTCCTATTTCCTTTTCATCTCGGATTTTCAAATCCAGCAGTAGTAGAAAACTTCATCAAGAAGCACTTTTCAACATACGTACCAGGAGAACATCATCGGAGCCAACATCGCTCCGCTCCAAACTGCTCCGCTCGGCATCCGCTTCCACCACAGAAGTGGTGGAGATTCCTTCTCCATCGCGGGGTGACATCGTTGGGCAACGAGGTCCGAGTAACTAGTTCTATAGAGCAAAGAAACTATCTTCCGTGGGGGGTTCTTATCACGGCAAAAAAGAAGACATCCTGAAACAAAACGATCTTTCTTTTTCAAGGTGCAGCAAAGCCAAGCCGCTTTTAAGTTGGTGGAGCGGCCAGGCGACCAGGGGTTTCTTTTTTTTTCCGCTGGGGTAAAGTCAAAAAAAGGCGTCATTCTGTTCTTGATTGATGAAATGGAAAAAAGTAAAGAATGAATGAGTGAGAGAGAAGAAAAAGTGATGTCAGTTTATATGCCCTATTGACTTGGGCATAGATGGCATAGTCAAACCATTAATTTTGAAAATGAATCTCAGCAGCAAAGACTGGCTTCTTGTCGGTCCCAGGAGTGTTGGTGTACATGTTATAAGAACTTTTAATGAAGACCCAGAACAAAAAATACAACTCTAAGAGTTGGAGGTTAACCAAAAATCCCATTTAGTTTCTGCATTCAGAGCAATGGGTAATCTATATGGAAACAAGATATTGTGAAAAGACACTGTAGCCATCAAAATAACAAGTCTTGATTCCAGATGCAAAAGTTCCAACAAGGAACGAGAAGGATCCTTTTTGATGCCAAAAACATATCAGAATAGCTCCTCTGATGAGGAGACAGCAATAAACCCAAAGCCACTGTCAAAGTACATATGCGAAGAAAACAGCGCTGCAGGGAGCAAAGCATAATAGCCCAAGTATCAAAATAAACCGCCCAGTCTGTGTTCTGAAGACGAGAAAAAAAATCCACTCAAACGTAGTAGTTGATCGATTGTCGCTATTGAGTCCAATAAAGGCGAAAAAAGAAGTCGCCGCGAAAGAATAAATGCTGAAACTGTACATGGAACATCTGCCGTGGACAAAGCGTGAACTTCTTGCATGAAATCAAAAAAAAAAAAAAAAGGTTGCTGGCATGGAAACAGGAGATAGGCGTAAATTTATACAGCTGGATGAAATCTGTGGGGATTTTCAAGTCATTTTCGTTTTGATCATCGACCCAAGACCGTTGAGAGCCTTGCTCCCTGCTTGGGTCATATTCCCGCTTTGGAACCATTTCATGCTTTTCGACGACGAATTCTTGTGTTTTTGGGGAGAAGGGTGTTTTGGCAGGTCTTTGGACGCTTCATTCCAGTTACTTAAACGACCTTCTTCTCCGAAGGCGAGTGTCTGTGTACGCATTAGACCGGGACTAATTTCGGAGTTGTGTCGGTTGTCACGGAATCTGCTGTCGAATCTATCTTCTGGGGATAGAAGACTGCCGGAAGGTCTGCGTTGAGCGGAAGAAGTCTCCCGAGTCGGAGTCGGGACATATCTTTGTGCCAAGCTCTTTAAAGAGGTGTCAAAATGCGATAAACTGAATTTGCTTGAGTTGCTTGCCACGCTTTTGATCGAATATGCTTTGTCGCGGGAAGCCCAGCTTGGGGGAAGCGTCCGTGCGGTGTTGGGGGGTATGTAGTCGGATGGGGTGCTGCGGGCACTGCTGTTGCTTTGTCTCGTTTGAGAGCGATCAGAAGGCGGCGTTAACCTGTATGCAAATCGCTTCTTTTGCTCTGGAATGGCAGAACGAGAAGAGATACTCGAGGATGATGGCTGAGGGGATGGCGACTCCGTATTGAGCATCTGTCCGTGAGACGCCAATCGGTTCCTAGCTCCACTGGTACGTGCGAGGTATGGAGTACTATTCTTCTCCTCCTTCGCTTTACCGAACGAACTGCGACTCTTCTGGCTTTGGCCGGAATAACGCGAGGACGAGTTGCTCATACGGTGAGGACTCCAGGAATCTCTCTCCGAAGGGCCGCTTTCCGGTGGCCGATGCGGCTCAGAATCCGGTATCCTCCAATTTCCTTCGGGGCTATTCCAGTTCGGCATAACAAAGGAGGGGGTGGGAAGGATCGATGAATTCGAGGTATTGGAAAACTGCATGAAGTAGGAGCCCCTTCTCTTCTCTTGCTTGCTACTACTCATCAGTCGAGTGAGTCGATCTTTTACGCCCCCCGGTGTTCGGGGTGTGTTGTTCGACGAAGGTACGAGATTGAGAGGTGCGGGCCGCTTCTTCTGCTGCTGAGGAATCAAAGGTGTGGTGGCAGGCGGCGAGGGGACGGGGACGGGGATGGGACGGACAGAGATCAGATTTGGTTTGCTCCGTGGAGCATGATATACAACAGACGTGGCAATCAGAAAGTGAGTCTCGTAGCCCGACTCATCGTCCGAGGAGAGTATTTCGGAGCATATGGAACGGCGGAGGGGCCGTGATTCCGCTTCGAGAAGCATGGACGAAAAGAATCTCGATTTCTGGAACGGTGGAGAGTCTTTGTATGGACCGTAAGACCTCCGAAGTTGTTTTTCATTGCCCTCCTGTTGCGGCGATTTCGGCGCCATCAGCGTCAGACAGCTTCCTCGTTTGCCACTGAAGACGGGAGACCTGGCCGTATCGGGTCCCGGGGCAGGACTCGGCAGCCTGAAGGCGAAGTCTTTATTGAACGGAGAGTTTCCAGGAGAGCCGTGACTGTGGTTGTCGTGATCGGTAGAACTCATATCACTGTCAACGGGAGAATAGACACGATCGTCCGCGCCCGGCAGATCGGCCTCCGACATCTCCTCCTCCTCCGATTCATACCTGCTCGGCATCTCCTGTCTCGGGACGCTATGCATTTTCAGGGACGACATGATATCGTCCATTCTCCCGCCGTCCACAAAAACAGACATTGGCCCTGCAGCCATGGCGAGCGTGGGGAGAGAGAGAGAGGGAGGGAGGGAGAGAAAGCGGGGGAAAAGAAAAGAAAGACCAATGGGATAGTTAACTGCACCCGGGCAAATCGTCTAGATGGCGACGGTAGGCGATGATGGTCTTACCATGGCCGAGTCTAGCACAGTCCTTAATTTCCGCGATGTCTTAGTACAAGAACCATCAACACCGAACACAAAAAGATTGACGATGCAACACAATGTGCAAAGATGCTTAAGAACAATTTGGGAAAATGGGAAAGAATGCGAAGATTTAGAGGAATAGAAGAAGAAAAGAGGAAAGATGAATATTCATTTGCCAACTGGCTGTCAGACGGGAAAGGAGCATCGGTTTAAAGAAAGACGTTTTTCTGCCGTCAAAGGATACCGATTCCCGCAAGGGAGCAGCGCAAAACCTCAAGCAGATCCATAACTCACTAATTCTAGGGATGGCCAGGGGGCGGGTTTTGCTTGCTTCAAGCAGTGTATGGGATCCCAGACATCCAGTCCCCCAGAAGCTGGGGAAGAAGGGGACCTCGACCCCGCTGATTTCCGAGACCTTTCTCTAGTTATCTCGAAAAGTAGGGTAGAGAAACCAAGTGTATTAAAACTTATTATTGTTCATTCCTTTCAACCAGCATGAGAGAAAAAATTTAAAAAAAAGTAGAAAAAAAAAAAAAAAAAATGCGAGGCTTGCAGCCACGCCGGGCGGGCGGTGGGCATTCTGTGGTAAAAATCAAAAATGCAATGCAATGAAGCATGCAAAGCCCTTCCCAGAAGAGAGCGAACGCTGGCGGAGTTGCACGAATGACGTTCGCTTGGGCCTCTCCACCTCCATTTCCGGCCAGTTGACTGCTCGCATTTTGCGCTTCTTCTTGGGACGCGGGTCTCAGACGCTTTTGAGATGGAAAGAAGAAGAAAGGGCCCTTTTTTTTTTTTTCTTTCTCACTCCGTCGTCCGGCGTTGCCATTGGACCACGAAAGCCCGGCCGCCTCGACTTGGGACTTCTAGCCCCAGGGAACGAGCAGACGCCATGTGTGCCAGCTTCGCAGGGATTGTGGAGGTTAGTTAACTAATCAATTAAATTAGCCCACAGTTGTGCACAGCAAAAGGAGATTCATTGGGAGAGAGGGTTAGTAAGTTAGTTACCTAGTTGAGTGTCTCAGGAGTGTGAGAGGGAGGAGAAGAGGGAAAAAAGAAGATAGTAGGGAAAAAAAAGCAACGGGGATAGTTATTCTGGGGTGGGCGATGTTGTGGAGCCAACAAGTTAACTACAAGTCAACTACGGAGTACCTCTTTCTCTCTCTCTCTCTCTCTCTCTTTTATTTACTTCTGCTCGGGCCAAGTGATTCGATTGGCATGTCAGGTTGTAACTAACTAGCTAACTATCCAGTGCATTCTCATTTGTATGTCTACTCTCTCGCGGTTCTGATGATGGGCTTTCCTCGATCATTGACAGATTACACTCATCCGTATGCTATATTGCTCCCTTGGACCATGGCACCTTTTGACTGAAGTTATCCGTTAATTGGTTATTCAACTTGAGATCTGCCTGGGCTGACTGATGCCGACGTGTCTCCAGTGTCCAGCATTCAACGGAACTGGCCCATGCCCGCCTCATCCGTGGTTGGGTGCCTTGCAGATGGATGTACCTCTATAAACTATCCATTTATTGCATATATTCATCCACAGTTATATATAAATAAGTCTCCAGGCCCGTTCTCTACCGTTCATTCTTCTCCGCTGTTGGATCATGCGACTCAGTAGTCCCAGAGAGACTGTCTCCATGGAACTGCCGTTGGAAATTCTTCTGCTGGATGGGCTGCATGCACCAATGGATCATGCTTTTCCCTTCTCTCTCTCTCTCTCTCTCGATCGAGTCAAAAGGATGAAAGGAATCCATTGTTTGGCCGTACATACATGTACCTTTCCTCCATGCGCACGCACATACGCGTACACGCATATAACTAATGGAAATGATCCCGACAGAGCTGCTTTCTTGACTCGAAAAAGTCAAAACGGAGATCGATCTTCTCCCTTTTTTACATCTGTACTCCGTACTATATACCCATTTAGTCTTATTTATTTCTGTATTCTGCTTTTGGGCGGGGGTGGGAGTCTGGAAGAGGG